>JAUMHM010085198.1:0-11791 GCA_032362435.1 Melikaiella ostensackeni
AAAGACATAAAAGAGCTCGACGACTGATTAGACGAGCTTGAGAAACAAAGGAAGAATAAAATCATAAAAGCTACGAAAAACAAGTGAAAATCTTCTTTTGAATCCAAATTGGAGGAGCTCGAAAAAAGGACGCATAGAATACTGGCGGAGGAAAAGAAACACCGAGATCAACAGATGGCAGAGAAGGACGGGGCTCTGCAGGCAAAATTAAAATAATTGGAAACGAGTATCAGTCGGTCATCAGAAACCACCAGTAATGTAACCCAAAGCATGGAAGAAAGATAAACGAGAATGCAAGCACAGATCGACAGATTAGAAACCGCCCATGCCAGGGTAGTGGAGCGAATCACCGATGACTTAAACGGCCACTCAAGCAATCCCACCGTGACAGTGAAGCCAAATATTAAATATGTGTTGCCCGAGTTCAACAGAGAGGACAGTCTAATAAGATACCTGAGGCAATACTGGGAGGTGGTCCGCCCGAGGACATGTGCCATGGATTACCTGATTGAGAAGTCCCTATCAGGCTCATCCAATTATTGTTGGCTGATAATAGAAGGGGGGGTCCCACACATCGAAACCTTTATCGAGAGATTCTAACAATGCTATTGGAACGAGCACGACCAACGCAAAATTAAGAAAAGATTGGAGTTTGGTCATTTTCAACCCGGAAAGGACAAATCCTAAGCCGAATACGCTGCAAAGATGTTCGCACACGTTGGAGATTCAATACCCGCCCCTGAGCAACGAGAGGTAATAAAGAAACCTGGTCATAGCCACCAAATGGAAATTGGTCAAACAATTATAGTGGACAACGACAAAACACAAATTCCGAGGGAAGAGGGAAGCGCCCTACAGGGAGAAAACTCTTAGAGGCAAGTCTCAAATCAAAACCAATTTCAAAGTACAACACCTAGAAGTGGAATCCCAACAGGAAATAAAAGAGACGCAATATTCTCAAGAGGAAACGCCTTCCACACAAGAGAGGCTCTCGTCGAGGAAACAAGTGGAGCGACACCAAAACCGAGATCAAAATGCTACACTGCAAATATATAAATTGCAGGCATTGTTACGAAGGCGTTGATTGACACGGAAGCGGAAATTACCTGTGTAGCCGTAGCAGGACAGTGGGGTGCGAGGCGGTACACCTCAGCGAAAAAATCTGCGCTGACGTACAACTGCTCAATATCATTATACCTGTAAAAATGGTATTTTTAATTGTGCCACGCCTCTTACGTACCTGTATAATAGGAATTGATATTTTGGGCGAGCATCAAACCAGCATCGATCTTGATATAAAAATGCTCACTTTTCCATACTTAGAGGGCAAACCAACTTTCCGAATTATACAGGACGAAAACCGAGAAAAACAAAATTTGACTCACAATTTTAGTGCCATTGGAACAAAGATGGAACGCACTATCAAATGGCAGGAGATTGGAAACAAAATTGAATCTTCAGAAAATCTAGATCTACCCTTAAACATCACATGGGATGAAATCCATGAGAAAATAAAAGAGAGTCAAGATTTAAATGAAGAGGAAAAGGAACGACTCCGAACAACATTGTGGAAACATCAAAAAGTTTTTCGACGAGAACCAGGACGATTGACAAAATACCAACACATACTCAAAGTTAAAGAAGGATAGCCGTTTATTGTACGCAGCTATCCAGTTCCCATGGCACAGAGAGAAAGAGTGGACGGAGGATGACAACGAATGTTGAATATGGGAATTATTCAAAGGTTAAATATTCTCTATATAAACCCTGTCGTGCCAGTAATAAAGAAAGATGGGTCTATTCGATTATGCTTAGACGCAAGGAAATTCAGTGTCCAGAATCATCAGAGGTATTATTCCAAAAATTCAAAGCAATGGATATTTTGTCAATTCTAGATATGCCAAGCAGTTTCTGGCAGGTGCACTCGAAGGGGGACTGGACCATACACTGCAAGGTATAGGAGAGCGCATAATTACCTTTGTGGATGACACCTTCATTACCTCAGAAAACAATAAACATCACTTGGAGTGCCTTGACGAAATACTAGGAAGAATGGCAGGAAGTAATCTCACTCTAAACCTAAATAAATCTCACTTTTTAAAAAAAGAAACAGAATTTTTGGAATTCATTCGAACTACAAAAGGAATTGAACCTGATCCTGAGAAAATCGCAAGTATGCATGACTTTCCAGCACCAAAAAATGTGAAACAACTAAGGGGCTTCTTGGGACTTATAAATTTCTACTAAAAACTCAGCGATAAACATGCAGGAGAAACCGTGCCACTCTTGGAGCTGATGAAAAAGGGAGCATTGTGGAAATGGTACCAAAAAGCACAAACGAGTTTGGGAAGAATAAAAAAACTTTTTGGCGAATTTATCATGCTCTACTGCCCGGATCCAAACAGAAGCTTTTATCTCGAAAGAGATGCCATCAACTATGCATTGGGTGCTGTGCTGTATCAATTGAACGCCAAAAATGAGAAAGAAATTATCACGCTGGCGAGTCGCACTTTAAAAGGACCGGAACTTGCATATTTCAACACGGAAAAAATATTGCTGGCCATAGTGTGGGCATTACAAAAATTTCGCACCTACTTGCATGGAGCCGAAATAATCAATCGCACGGATCATCTCGCTCTCACGTTTCTAAAAACGTGTAAGTTCGTCAACACACGTCTCACAACAATTAAAAAAGCAAATTCAATAAAGCGAGGCTAAAAAGACATAATTCAAAATAATCAAGTGCACACATTATCATTTCAACCGAGAGACCTATCGCATATACCATATGTGACAAAGGAGGCGCTGAAAACTCTCATCTGGGAATGTCACACATCATATGGATATCCAGGAGCGGTGAGAACTTATAGGATTTTTAGGAAATCACTTAACTCCCCACGTATGGCAAAAGTCACACGACAAACGCTTACAACCTGGGATCAATGCCAGCGAAATAAAATCCCCACAAAGGTCTCACAAGCATTATATGAACCAGTGCTGTCACAGGAGCTAATAGAACTCATATCCACTAAATGATCATAAAATACAAATGATCTTAACATCGATTCGCCACCCACAAGCCAACACGGTGGAGAGAGTCAACCGTGAATTGTCAAGACTTTTTAGAACCCTCCTTCCGCAAGATAAGCATGAATCGCCACAAACGTTTAGGTCTTATAAGGCGTCGATAATGGAAAAGAGAGGGAACAGTACCATGCGAATGACCTCAGGAAATATCTTTGAAAAGAAAATGATGGAGGGGATAAGGAAAATGCCATGGCAACGTGACCTGAAGAGCTAGAAGACCAAACAAAGCCTGAGAAAGGTTGATATTAAAGCGAACGGCAAACTGTAAGGATGCCAGACGCAGCGACGTGATGGAAGATTCCCGATGTTCATTTCAACGTGAGCATCCAATGCGATGTTGACAGCAAGGAAGACCAGCATGGAGAAAATGGCAAGGAACAAGCAGCCAAATTTCTACCGACTCCAGGCAAGATGATTGCCATCGAAGAAGAAATCCTCCGGGAATTAATCACCAACTCATTACAACGCATCACCTTGGAGAAAAAACTAGCAACAACCACGACTGACGAGATTGAAGGAGTTTGAGAAGCAGCGCCAGAAAACGAGATAGTAAAGAAATGGAAAAAGACGAACCAAGAGAAAGTAGATACTTCGCCTCGACAAGGAGTATGTACAGTCAAAAGGACCCGAAATGATGCCTTGGTCGGCGAAGTTTTCCAGGACCCAAATATAAGGCCGACCAAACAGCGCAGACGGGATGAAAAGGAAAATACTGAAACCTGGAAAGGACGAGATGCAAGGAATATGAATCAGACAAAGAAAAAAATTTTTCTACCTCAGATTAGGAAGGCATACTTAGAGGCGATGAAAAGAAAAGCGCAACTGGCAAGAAAGAATGAAGCGGAGGCAATAATTGGAGGAAGTGTAGAAATCCATGGACATCCCCTCCAACAGAAACCAGGGATTTGTGGGAAGCGTATCAAATCTGGACACAAAAGCAGAGTTGGCCACTTTCAGCGACATGGACTTTCAACGAGACGAATGACTGAAGGAATCCACATAAGAACAATAGAGAAGAATACAAGAAGAAACCATGTATCGGAAAGAAGATTGGAATTATCATCATCGAATGAAATACTAAAAGCAGAACATATGTAAGAACTCAAATTTTATACTCTTAATGTTGATGATTTCAATGTGGAGCTGTTGTAAGCTGCGAGTTACAGAGAGTTTTCTGGAAATAGGCCAAACGATGTCCTCATGTGTGAATAGAGTAAAATGTTGCATCATAGGGGTGAGGATCGTGAAGCGCAGACGCGAAGTCTTCCCACTTGCTCGTAAAACGAGGGCAGTAAAAGGAAGAACGGGATTGCGCTCCATAAAAAAGGCAGTGCGACCGAAAACGGCTGAGAATCTAGCGGGCTCACCTTGAGGATCGGAGAAACAAAACTTGGGATTGCCTTGTCCTAGTCCCAGAAATAGCGTGTTTAAATAAATATCCTAATCAATCTCAAATAGTTTCTTATATTCAGAACAGGAATTTACTCCTCCAACTGGATAAGAAAGCAACTATTGGAGATTCTCAGAATAAGGTGCATTTTTCGAAGAACACGTTATGGAAAGTTGTAACTATCGTATCTCTCTCATGACCCATCGCCAGGATCAAATAGGCTACACTCCTAACTAAGAAGTGAATTGCCGCGATCAAATTCATTAAAATTCAACCACAATTGTGGACACTCGGAAAGCAATCACGGTTATTTTCAACGAAGGCAAAATTATTGGACGTACCTTGCACGCTGCGACAGAGATTCGTAGTGTCTCCAAGTACAAATTACGCCTCTTTTGGAACTCCAATCGCGCCTTGTAGGCAATACAATTTCCAACGCCTCACGGCCCCAAATGTCACGCCAATTTTCAATTTTAAGTAAAATCTTGCCACAAGAAAACATCGTTTTATGTAGAAGCAAGCTCTTAAAAAATGGTCGAACACAGAATGACGAGAGACGCTTCGTCCTGTGTTTAAGCGCGAATTCACAGGCCTGCTATCACGGCAAGTTCCTATGGTAACGTCCTTCAGTAAATCGCCACCATATTTCTAGCCAAGTCTCTTGATCGTTCATGATCTGTGGTGAGCCTACTTCACTGCACGTAATCAGAGTGCGTCATTGACACCAAAATCGAGTCCACAAGGCACACCGACCTATTGTTGTGCGCCTGCTGAATCAGCTAGTTTAGTACCGTGTATTTTCACCATGAAAATTAGCGGCTGGTAACGATGACATGTTACCACGTGCGTTGAGTAAGTGTCCTCCTTCTCCCCTCTTGAGTGTGAGCGTGTCCCGTGTCGTGGAGTGTAAGGAATTGATTCACGACTGCCTAGTTGTAATGTTTTGTGCTGCGTTGTGTGTGACTTGTGATTGACAGCAGGTCCAGCCGACCCCGAGAGTGCCTAGTGACCTTGTACTGGCCTTGGTTCGGAGAGATGAAATAAACAGCCTGGGACTCGAGGGGTCCATTTCTGGCAACAGGTCACCCTTATTTAATGATTTTGGATGTAGTATGAAAGACCACGTCACAACTGCCCGCCCCTTACACGAGGCATCACTGGCCCAAGAATGACCATCATTCCGCCTTCAAGCGCTCCATTCGAGGTCCAGCCTGGTGGTTCATCAACTACTGTGCTTACTTAAGTTGGCAATGCGCCCTTATATTTTTTTTTCTCTCGTTTGATAGCTTCAAGGGGTTTATGACAAGACCCAACTCTAGCTGACTTTTTTGAGCTTGTTGAATTTCTAGGCTTGTCCGCCTTTGGATTCTTATCGCCAGATAGCTTCTTCTCTTTACTTGACGCCTCCACCTTTGGCTTTAATTAATTATTATTTGAGTTCTTCTTATGTCTGAGCGTTACCAGGTCAAGAAGAACTTTTGCTAGCTTCTCTATGGCTGAATCTGGATTCGCCTTCCTCGCGTCACTTTCGCCCGAACTTTCCTCATTTGCAGTAAAAGCAAATGACGGAAAAAATGAGTCTTCCTCCGTGAGAGGTTGAATATTCTCCTCCATGCTGCCTGGAGTCCTTTTCGCACCAGTTGCTAGAAAGGCTAATCCGCTGTAATCAAAGAATTCATGTCGCCTCAAAAGGCATTCAATATCTGAGCGCAGATTGGTGTACGCCCTATCTTTCTGCTCCTAAAATATGACCGGCCTCGAAAATCTTCCGTAAAACCCCTGCATACATCAAGTTTCCATTGTTGATTTATATCATCAAATTGCGCACGGAAAGCTGCCTTGAAACTACTCCAGGTAGGCCACGCCCAGCGCTTCATACTAAACCATTCATTTGGAAGGTCCTCCGGTAAAAAAGGCATGGCCATTAGTATCTCCTCATCGGAGAGATAGCACACCTTTTTCACATTCTGCACTTTAGCCTTCTCCTGACCAGCCTCCTCGCGAATTTGCATGTCCGGACCTTGTCTCCTCTCTACTCGAGGGTCGCGGAAATCATTCGTGTCACAGTTGTTAGGTCCATTCCTTACAGTACCCGCTGATCGCTCTGATCCTGTAATTCTTGGAATTGTCCCTATCATATGTGAGACGGCTCCAGTGCCTGGTGCACGACCGTGTTCGGTCCTATCTTTCTTCGTGAGGGCATTTATTACTGAAAAATCTGAAAAATTACGAATATCCGGATTCTGAATAGAGCAGTTTTGATTCGCAGCCTCAACCGGCGACTTAAAGGTGCATTCACGTTTTTGGGATGACATCCTATACCTAGAACGGAAACCAAAATTTTCCTTGATCCGACCGTTGTGAAAATTAACGTCTCTTTGCCACTAACGGTCGTAGTAGTAGTGATTGATGTGAAACTAGTCGTATACACCGTGGGGACATAATTTTTCAAAAATGTAGGATAACATCCCGATTGGGGGTGAGTTATTGTATTTGTCCCGACCGAACTATACAATATGGCTTCCGTATTGAGCGTACGAGTACCAGGGATCGTGGCTCTCATTATGTGCTAGTCGCATTTAGGCCCCGCCCAAAAATCGGGTCTCAGCACTAGGCTACGCGTAGTTTCCTTGAACGGCTTATAAACTTCCGCAAGATCGCATGTTTTATCTATGGTCCCCCTCCATTGTTTGATAATTTCAGTGGGAGTCAAATTTGAGAATTTTTTCTCTTCTTTGTTATCCTCAACTGTACAAGCAATATTGGGCATCCCCGCCTCCTTTTGGATACCCGCCTCCACCCACTTTTCTCTGCCAAGAAATAAGGACACGTTACATCTCTGTTCATACAGTATGTCCATTTCAATCGCCTTTTTTGTTGCTGAATTGCTTCTGCCTCTGGCGGAATCGTGCCATCTGCCTCTTGAGGATTCGGTGGTACTAGATTATCATAAGGTTGCGCAGGAACATCAATAGCACAATGATATTGTATTACCATGCCGGTCGCCGCTTGATCTTGTAGTGCAGGTTTCTCTAACTGATGTTCATTATCGACGTTTCTTTCCGCCGAATCAACCCATTGCTCGGTCTTCTGAGACGAGTAGATTATTTCTGATGTCCATAACCTCAGCCATAAGATCTCTCACTGCAATCGCTCACGCTAGCCAAAGCATCCTGAGCAGACACACTTGATTTTCCACTGTTTACCGTTTGTTGTAGACTTTCTTGCTGGCTAGATTGTTAATCGTTAAGGTCTGCCTGATGATCACGTAGCTGACTACCACCACCATCCCGAATGCTTTGGCCCCAGCTGTAGCTCCAGGGGCGCCCTGACGATCCTCGGAAAGCGACTACAGTTTCAATATGTTTCGTAAACTCTCCATTTTTTGTGGGTTTTGTTGTTCCTCTTAGTCCCTTCCCTCTTCGTTTTCGGCCTGTGTGCCATGGGAAACCCTGTCAGTAGTAATTCTATTCCCAACATGGCCATCAACGCCATACATGATGTCTTTTATTTAGGATTTACGAAGCCTTTTTTGAACTTGCAATAGAACAATTATATGAAAAAAATACGTGAAATATTTTTCCTTCTGGTCATATTACTCGCCCAATAAAAAAATTTAATTACTGAGATGAAATATAATTAGAAGATTACTAAACCTATTTCTCTACTTGTCATCATCCAAAAAATGTACAATCAATGGAAGTATAACAAATTTTACATGCCCTTCTACACACAGAAAATGGTTGCTTTTTCCAAAAGTTCGTGGAATAACTAATAAAAACATGTTCTTAGAGAAGTGTGGAAATACCCCATTTGCGTAAATGATACTCGTTCGACGAAAAAGGACCAATTTATGAAAATGATATTGTTTAATGTGAAGGGCTTGAGAAAAGAACGATTTTTCAGATACTAGAGTGCCAAAACATGAAGATACTAGAAAACCGTGATTTATATGAGACAGTTTGCATTTGAATACCAATTTTCACATATATGTTTATGAAAAATAACGCGTTGAAAGTTCAAAGAAATTAAAATTTAAAAACATTATGTTTTCCCCCCGTTTCAACTTTAACAGAATACGTTGGAAATTATGATGAAATTCTTAGATCCAAATATCTACGATTAAAGGAAGGCTGCGTCTATAATCGTCCAGAAAAATTGGCGAAACTGAAAATGAGAATAGACTAGTCGTTATTTCGAGACGACTTGCCAAACTTAGGGAAAATATTTAACTATAGTAATCATTCGAGATATCGGGACGACGAGACACTCCTTCAAGGAAAATTGATCTTTCAAATAATCCTATGACTTCTAAACATAACATTCGAAACTAAAGTAAATATTGCAATTATTACTTTTGCAATATATTCTTTAGAAATGCGCCAAATTCATAGGATCTGAGCTTATCTGTGGTAGAATTTTATTATAATTTCTCCCTCTTTATCATAACATAAATGCTATGTATTAAAAACAAACAGCAGGACTCTGAAATATCGATTATTTCCTATGAATTTAAAATTATGTAAGTAATATTTTTTATTTGGGAATATAAGAACATTTCTTCATTTCAGTGTTGAATTGCGACATTTTAGTATTTCGTTACATCAGTAAGAAACTCCATACCTAATGAATCGCGATATAATTCAAGCTTTTCATTACGTTGCGTTTTCAGATATACAATTATCACACATGGCGAGGTCCTAAAATGATTGTATTTTTCCCAAATCTTGAAAACGATCTTGTCACGTGTTCGCAAATGCTCTTTTTGTAACATACTGAAAATTATTTCATGAGAATTCATCAGAAATAAATTAAAAATGATTCACAGTATATTACTTTAAATGATTTAAATCTTATCTACTGACTTTGCAAACATGCAAATGGTATATATAAATTCTATAACGTAAGTTATTATCAAACTTCCTTGATAATCATTGATTTTCAATAGGGCAAATCATAGAAAACCTCATGCGAATTGAGAAACATGCGTTTTTCGTTTAAAATTAGTACCTTTCAAAAAGGATTTCAATATAAAATCATAAATTTTCGATAAAGTCTAAAAAATTTTCCGAAATTTTAATTTGTGTTAGTTTTTTCTACAGAAAATGAGCATTTCTAGACAAAAACCATCATCAAGATTCCTAATTTTCAACAATTTCTGGTCATGTTAGCGTTGTACACAGAAAATGAGTATTCTCAATGAAAAATTTTTCGGTTTCAAAGATGAAAAATTTTTCACCAAATTACGCTTTCTGGTTTTTTAGCGCTTTTATACAGGAAATAGGAATTTCTAAACAAAAATGATTAGATTTTCAAGGTTCATAATTTTTTAGTAGTTTCAGGTTATATTACAATTTTTCATTGTAAGTCGGTTATTTTAAACAAAAATCGTTACATTTCAAAAAAGATTTACAATTAATGTTATTAATAAAACTATTAATGTGAATAGTGTTAGTATTTTTCGTCAGAAATTAATATTTTCATTCAAAAATCATAATATTTCAAAGAAGATTTATTATTTTTCTACAATTTTAAGTTACCTTGATGTTTTACATCGCAAATTGGTATTTTTAAACGAAAGTCATCATAATTTGAACAAATTTCAGAATGGCTTTCACTGGAAACATCGATATAGATTTTAAAAAAGTTAAAATATTTTGAACATTTTAAGGTTATGTTAACGTTTTTTTACTGACAGTCTGTTATCTAGAACAAAAATCATTAAATTTTTCGAAAGATTTACAATTCCGAGCAACAATAAAATTTACAAGCTCAAGGCCATGTTAGGGTAACCTTAATTTTTTCTCACATATTTTTCCAACCCAACTTACATTCACACGAAATGCGATTTCCAGTTGAGAAATTTAGAAAACTGAATAAAGAGCACTAAGGAACGTTTGCTGGTCCTGAGTTTTCATAGTAATGAAAAAAGCAAAAAAAAAATTTAGGAAAAAAAACTTTCTTAGAATTATAAAAATTTAAGACGAAGCAAACGTTCCTTAGTGTTTTTTATTTATCTCCCCAAATTTTAATATGGATATCACGTTTTTCGAATTTAGTATTCATAAGGTGTATGAAATTGGCTTATCTTAATACTCTTTGTATAAAACAACTTTTTGAACTCTATCCCGAGCATTCAAAAAAATCGTTTTACACAATAAGTATTAAAATTGGCTTATTTTTCACTCTGAATACAGTCTTGATTGAACATAGGAGTAGGCCCTAATTATCAAACAAAGATGTGAATCTTGTATTCATGGATTAAAATGAGAAAATTTAGTTTTGAGATTAGGACCTAGTTCAAACGCCGTTCTAGTGTTTTTTGTGGTAAATTGAAATTTTCATTGAAAAATCATTAGATTTTAAAGGAGCTTCATCATTCTTGAGTAATTTTAAGTTTTTTGTCCAAAATGTAGTGAAATTTTGCATCATACATGTTTTTGGTGGGATTCCACCTCTTTTTGGACAATATATAAAAATCTAGCTAAGATGTTCTTGAAAAATATAAAGAAACAAAAAATCCAACGATCAAATTGGAATAGCACACTCTTGAATGTTTTCATTCAAATGAAATTTAATTTTTCACCAGTGCTTACCTCTGCAGCCTAATCTATTTAACCGTTCCTTTTTTACAAAAGTAAATTAAAAATACTATCCTAACATACTATATAAGAAAACAATATGAAGAATTCTCATAAATAAATTTTCAGTAACAAGTGCATCAAAATCCCTTCCAGTTACCAATACATGAAATTTTTGACACGGTTGTAATTTAAATTTGCATTAAATGTAATAGAGATTTGAAAAAGGAATATATTTTCTTCTCAGTTCTCAATTTCATTAAATGTGCTTGAATATTCGAGAAAAACACAAAATTATGTATTCAAAATAGATTAAGTTTGTAAATAATTCTTATTTTTTCACTTTGGAACAAAAACTTGTGATGT
This sequence comes from Melikaiella ostensackeni, assembly GCA_032362435.1. NCBI lineage: Eukaryota > Metazoa > Arthropoda > Insecta > Hymenoptera > Cynipidae > Melikaiella > Melikaiella ostensackeni. The sequence continues at coordinate 11,425 of JAUMHM010085198.1, forward strand.
AGCCTATTTATAAGTTTCAAAATATTGCCTTTTCATTGTGTCAGTATAGTTCAAAATATTACACACAATCACGCTCTTGTTCTAAACTTTTTTGTTTTTCACGTTTCCTATTTCTATAACTTTTTTACATTAATATATGAAGCCCTAAATAAATTTATGTGTTTCAACTAAACAATTAGTTCAGTTTCGTGCGCTTGCAACTTTTATTTTATTAATAATAAATACATTTTAATTTGATCTACTTAGCATTAAGAGGCACAATTAAATGATCATTTTTCTGTAATTCGCGGAAAAGTGCTGGTTTTTCCACCTGCTTTTCGTGTAAAAAGTGACCGATTTGTTGTCGATGACGTGGCGCATGCGCAGT
>JAUMHM010085199.1:0-11790 GCA_032362435.1 Melikaiella ostensackeni
ATTTAAATAAATTTATTGTATTTTCAAACTATTGTTTGAATGTGTTTCTCATTATTTTAATTTTGAATCAAATTTTCCAAGCCGCGAATTCGGGTCAGGTTAGGATGGTAAAGGGAGGGGGAAGTTATCGATAAATATCGATAATATCGATATCTTTTCAGAAAACGTCGATATATATCGATAAATAATTTTACCGATATTTCCCATCACTAGAACAAACTGATTGACATAATTGCGAAAGAACAATTTCTTGATGCTATTGAATATGTTTTCAATTTTGTTTATTTTAAACTCAATGGTATTTTCTATAAACAAAAATTTGAAACTCCGATAGGCTCAGTCATGTCTCCAATTACTGCTGGAATTGTGATGGAAGATTTGGAAAATGAAGTTTTTAACAGAATCAATTTTCAATTGGACTTTTATGTAGTAGTGAGAAGTAACTAGTTTCTTTTAACTAGTTACTCTAACTAGTTACTTCTTTTTGGTAACGAAAGTGGTGAAGAAATTACTTTTGTAAGTAAGTAACGAATTGGTAACTAGTTACATTTTTTCAGTAATAGTAACTATAAAAATTGTTACTTTTTTAGTTACTCTCGAAATGTAGTTCACAAGTCTTATTTACGAGAATCAGTCAATTTTACTGCTTTTCCAACTATTTTTTCATTTTCACTATTCAAATTGTGGCTACAGATAGCCATAGAGATTTATGGCCCAATATAGGAAAATTGAAATTTTTCTCCCACCCTGGGACTCGAAATTTTCTAAAATCTTTAAAAACACTCAAAAACAAACAAGAAAAAAATTTCAGAGTTAAGTCTTCATTTCTCTTTTGTTGATAGTGATTTTTTTAAACCGGGAATTTAACTATTCCAGTTATTTCATTTATTATTTTAGTTGAAAATTCATCTTCTTTGGTTAAAAATTTCATTATTTGGTTGAAAATTCGATTATTTTATTTGAAACGGAACGACTTTAAAACAAAATTATTTCATTCGGTGAAAAATCCAACTTGTTTATTGAAAAATAGTTTTTTGGTTGTATTTAACAGTTTTTGACTTAAAATAAGAATTTTTTTCTGGTAGAAATATATGAACTATTTCATTTTTAGTTGAGGATTTATCATTTTTCGTTGAAAATCAACTTTTTCAATTGATTCAACAATGACATTTTTGGTACAAAAATTGATCTTTTTCAGTTGAAGATTCATATATTTTGTTCAAAATTCGTCTCTTTCTTGGTAAATAAATTATGTTCTTGGTTGAAAATTTATCCCTTTGGTTCTAAATTAAACTATTTTCTTGAAAATTCATCTTTTTAGGCTGAAATTAAAAATATTACATTTTTCATTGAGAATTGAAATTTTTTGCATAGAAATTTTATTATTCGGTTAAAAATCAACATTTTTGTTGAAAATTCGCCTTTTTGCTTGAAACTGCGAACGATCTGGTTGATTTTTTTCTGTCTTGACTGCAAATTCAACTTTTTCTTTCAAAAATTGTTTTTTGGGAGAATCAAACAGTTTTTGATTTAAAATTAAATTTTTGTTGTTGAAATATATGAACTATTACACTCTTGGTTGAGGATTCATCTATTTTCGTTGAAAATTAATTTTTCATTGGAAAATTTAACTGACATTTTTGGTAGGAAATTGATTTTTTTAAGTTGAAAATTCATATATTTCGTTTGAAATTTGTCTTCTTTCGGCAAAAATTGATCTTTCGTAGCTGGAAATTCATTTACTTTCTTAGAAATTCATCTCTTTGGCTTCAAATTAAACAATTTTGTTGGAAATTCGTCTTTTTTGGTTGAAATATCATCTATTACATTTTTCATTCAAAATTTTTTTTTTTAGATAAAAATTTTGTTATTTGGTTGAAAATTAACTTTTTTGTTGAAAACTCACCTTTTTGGCTTGAATTTTAACAATTTGGTTGACTTTATTTTTCTCTTGACTGAAAATTCAACTATTTTAATGAAAATTCTTTGTTTGATTGAATATAACTGTTTTTGAATAAAAATTAAACTGTTTTTTGGTTGAAATATCAACTATTACATTTTTTGTTGAGAATTCATCTTTTTCCGTTAAAAATTGATTTCTTGATTAAAAATTTAACTATCCCATTTTATGCTAAAAATTGAACTATTCCAGTTGAAAATTTATGTATTTTGTTACAAATTCGTCTTTTTTGGTACAAAAATTATGTTCTTCGTTGAAAATTTATCTCTTTGGCTTCAAATTGAACTATTTTGTTGAGAATTCGTCTTTTTTGGTTGAAATTTAAAACATTACATTTTCCATTGAGAATTGAACTTTTCTGGACACAAATTTTATTATTCGGTTGAAAATCATTTTTGTTGAAATTTCAACTTTTTGGCTTGAAACCTCGAACAACCTAGTTGATTTTTCATTGTCTTGACTGCAAATTCAACTATTTTGTTGAAAAATTGATTTTTCCTTAAAAGTGACTGTTTTTGCTTCAAAATGAAAATATTTTTTGGTAAGAAATTATGTTATTATTATAACTATAAAGTTGAATTTTTAACCAGAAAATATGAATTTTCAAACTAAATGATGAATCTTCAACCAAAAAAAATTAATTATAAACAAAGTAGTCTCACTTTCAAACAAGTAGTTCAATTTTCAACAAAAAAAGATGAATTTTCAGCGAAAAATGTAATAGTTGATATTTCAACCAAGAAAGATTTCAATGTTTAATGAAAAACAAATAAATTCAACCAAAAAAAGACGAATTTTTAACAGAATAGTTAAATACTCAACTTAAACAGACTAATTATCAACCAAGCAGTTGCCAAACTGACCAAAATGATTGATTTTCTACAAAAAAGATGTCTTTTTAACAAAATACATGAATTTTCAACCACATAGTTGCATTTTCTACCCAAAAAATCCAATTTCAACCAAAAATAGAACAGTCCAATTTGTAGTGGAAAAAATTAGTTTTCAGTCGAAAAAAACGAGTTTTCAACAAAATAGTTCAATTTTCAGCCAAAAAAATAAATCTTCAACCGAAAAAAGAATAATTTTCAACCAAATATTTCCACGTTCAACCAAGTAGTTGAATTTTGAACCAAAAAAGGACGAATTTTTAACAAAACAGTTGCCTTTTTAACTAAAACAATTTTCTAACGAAAAAGGGGAATTTTTAACGAAATGCATACATTTTTAACCACATATTTCAATTTTTAACCAAAAATAATTCATATCTTCAATCGAAAACAGTTGTATTCAACCAAGGAAGCGATTTTTTTTAATAGGTAATTTTCAATCAAATACTTGAATTTTCAACAAAATAGTTTGAATCCTCAACCAAAGCAGATTAATTTTCTACCAAAAAGTTGCATTCTTACCCAAAAAAGATAAAATTTCTACCAAATGAGATGAATTTTCAAACCGAAAAAACGAATTTTCTCCAAAACAGTTCAATTTATAGCCCGAAAATATGAATTTTCAACAAAAAAGTGAATTTTGAAGAGAAGAGTTGAATTTCCTACCAAAATAATTGGATCTTCAACCAAAACAGGTTAATGTTCCACCAAAAAGTTTCATTTTTAACCAAAAAAATGAAATTTTTTGAATTCCTTCATACTCCTCAAGATTGTTGAAATGTGTAGAAATCCTTCGAAATAGAATTTAATTCATTCCCTAGAGATCTCTAGAAATCTGATTAAATCCCTTAGAATTCCTTGGAATCTTTGCAAATCGTAAAAATCCATTAAAATAAGTAGAAATTATTCGATATCCCTTGAATATAAATTAATTTAACTCATTCATTGAGGTTCTCTTCGAAAAACCGTCTTATGCCCTGTAACTCTCTGAAATTCCTTGAAATCCTTGAAGATTTAATAAAATCCTTCGAATCTTGTGAAATTTATTTGAATACCTTAGAATCCTGAGAAATCTTTAAAATCGCTAGGAATTCCTTGAAACTTGATTTCATTAACTTTCCAAAGTTCTCTAGAAATCTCTTTAAATCTTTGGAAATCTGACAGAACTCTTTGACATCCCTTGAATTTTTTTTAATTTCCCGAAATTTTTTGGATTCCCTTAAAATTCAAGGAAACGTTTGAAAATATTTTAAATCTCCTAGAATCCCTTGAGAATAATTTGAAATAAATGATTTGAAATTTCTTAATAATAAAAAAATCAAGTTATTCGCTTGTAGATTCTCTATTATTTGCATCAATTCTTTCAATATCTTAACATATTTATCTCGGTACTGATTTTCTTATTATGAGCTTTCTATAATGATTTTCTATAATGGTTTTTCTAGAATCACGGAAAAATTATAGAAAAAATCATTATAGACCTATACTGAATCTTCTGCAATATTTTTTCGTATAAGGGGATTACACGAGATTGTAAAAACTTGCATAGGGCTCAAGGTGTTGCATGTTCTTGCATGAGAGTGCATGAGATTGCATGAGATTGTATGAGATTGCATGAAATTGCATGAGATTCTACGAGATTGTATAAAGATTGCAACGCATGGAATCGCATGAAATTTTATAGAGATCGCTCGAGACTTTATAGAGATCGCATGAGATTGCATCGAGATTGCATGGGATTACAAGGGACTGTAGAGAATTGAATGGGATTTCGAAGGGTTGCATGGGATCAGATAAAATGGCATGGTACTACAAGGGATTGTAAAAGATTGCATTGGGTTGCAAAGTATTGCATAGGATTGCAAAGGATTGCATGGCATTGCACGAGATTGCATAATATTGCAGAGAGGGTATGCACCAGATTTTAAGAGTAATTAACCCCTCGATTCTCTATTAACAATTTCAATTAATAAATTTATTATTCTCTTAGATAATTTCACTTATTGGAATAGTACAAAAAAATTATTTGTTCTTTGGATAGAACGTATACATATTTCCTTACTTAAAGATTTTTGAAATTTTAGATTTACTAAAGGGAGGGCTTATTTTAAGGATTTTAAGTGATTTTAAGGAATTTCAAAACATTACAAAGTATTTCAAAGGAATACAACATTTTTACTGAAGTTAACGAGATTTCCAAATCTTTTTAGGCATTCCACGAGATTTCAGGAATTTCAAAAGTCTTAGTGTATTTCAAACGATTCCACAGGATTACGAGAGGTTTAAGAGATTTCGAATGTTTTAAAAGGTTTCAAGAATTGGAAGAAATTACCCAGTACAATTCCAGATGAGAGCATCTAAAATTTTCAAAGAAATTTTGCGAGATTTAAAGGGACCTTAAGCAGTTCAATTAAAGTTTAAGAGATTTTACAGGATTTTAAGATATACCAGAGTATTTTCACGAGTTCTAAAGGATATCAAGAAATTTCAATTGGTTCTCGATGATTTGAAGGGATTTGGAAGAATTTCTGAAGAATTTGAAAGGTTTGCAAAGATTTCAAAAGATTTCGAGGGATCTCAAGAGATTGAAGACGGTTTCGATGATTTCAGGGGATTTCAAAGGACTTTAAGAGATTTCAAAATATTTTAAAGGAAGTCATGGGATTTCAAGTGATTTTAAAGAATTTCAAGATTTTAAAGAAACTACCTAGTACTACTCGTATTTCAGATGAGGAAATCTCGAACTTCGAAGGGAATTTCACAACATTTTAAGGGACTTTAACAAGTTTAATCAAATTTCAAGCAATTTTAAAGGATTTCAAGAGATAACAAAGGATTTCGACAGCTTTTGAGGGTTTTTAAGGAATTAAAAACCATTTCAGCGGTTTATGAAAGATTTAAAGGGATTTCAAGGAATTTCAAAAAATTTCAAAAGATTTATAGAAATTGCAAAATATTTTTTAAGAAGTCACGGGATTTTAAACGTTTTTGAAGGATTTCATGAGATGCCGAAGTTTTTTAGAATTTTGAAGCATGTCAAGAGATTTTAATGGTATCTCAAAAGATTTTCAAAGATTTCAAAGAATTTTAAGTCATTTTAATGGATTTTACGAGATTTAAAGAGGTTTCGAAGATTTCACGGGATTGCAAAGGATTTTGAGAGATTTAAAAAAATTTTAAAGTATATCCACAGATTTTCGAGGATTTTGTAACATTTCAAAAGATTAAACAGAATTTCGAAGCTATTCCGAAGATTCAAAAATATTTCGCCAAAACTCAATGAATTTGAAGGGATTTTTATAGTTTTTAAAGGATTTCAAGGGATTCCCAGGGAGCTCAATCGTTTTAAAGTGATTTCAAGAGATTATATAGATATCCATGGAATTCAAAGAATTTCAAGGAATTTTCACATGATTCAAAAAATTTTCAAGCATTTACAAAATTTTCGGAAGAATTCATGGGGTTTCAAAGGATTACAAGTTGCAAAGATTTCCAGGAATCACCAGAGATTTCATAAACGGTTTCCACCAGATTTCAAGAATGGTAAAATCCTCGAAACTCAATTTATTAGACGCGTGTAATGTAAAATATTACATAATAAAAAATAAGCAAAACAAATAATGATATAATGTTTTAATTAGCACATTTTGAAAAAATAATTGAAAAGAGGAAATTTATGTGAGAATTGCTTTGGACCCCTGCCTCTTAAGGAAGGATTCATAAGATTTTCCGTACCCCCCCCCCCAAAAAAAAGCCTCACGTATATAATGGACGCTCCTTATTCAAAGAAATTAAATTTAAGGCCTTCAAAATCGAACATTTAAAAATATATATTCAAAATTTAACACACTTGATTAGTTCAAAGAGTTTGGGATTCGACAACCTTTGGATCAGAGGCTTCAAAAATCATAATTTCAAATTGAGTTCTTCAGAATTGAAATTGGGAACGTTCGAATAAGCAATTGCAAATTGAATGTCTTGGAAATAAAAATTAGAATGCTTTCATAAATTACAAAATTACTGTTTGAATTTCAGAATTAAATATTTCCTTTAATCTGAAATTTATATGAAATAATTTTATTTATATTAAATTCATTCTTGAATTAAATTAAATTAAATTTACATTAAATATTTTGTGTTATAGTTAGTGAAATTTAAAATAAAATTTTCTTGATATAGTTTTTCTTGAAAGAACCCAATGTTTTTTCAGATCACGCACCCCCTACACTTGTTCCATTTTCTGAAAAAATAAATGCATTTTTCGTTTTATTGGAAAAAAAGTTTAACCCATGATCCTGGGCCCATAAACTGCCCCAATATTATTAAAGGAATTATTCAACGTTAATTTCCATAAAAATATAAGTTCTTGACAGGAAATACAAGATACAACTGATCTTACAGGGTGTAAATTTAAAAAAAATACAAGATGAGAATGAAAAACTTATTATTTTTGGAAAAATTGACGTTAATTAATAGGTATTCTATTTTTTATGTCGTAATATTCTATTTTTCTTGCAATTTTGCGGTTTTTGGCCTCAGGCATTAGGTGCCTTTAACTTTAACACTCCATTCAGATGAGTTCTGATAAGCAGATATCTGTTATACCGAACTCATGATAAAGAAATTTTTCAAAAAAAATTAAACAAAAAATATGTTCCAAAAATTCACTGCGAGCCGGATTTGAACCGACACCTCCTCTATTCATGAGGGGTGCTTTTAACCAATTCAGCTATCGCAGCACGCAAGTGAATAGAGGAGGTGGCGGCTCAAATCCAGCTCGCAGTGAATTTTTGGAACATATTTTTTGTTTAATGTATTTTGAAAAATTTCATTATCATGAGTTCGATATAAAAGATATCTACTTATCAGTACTCCTCTGAATGAAGTGTTAAAGTTAAAGTCGCCTAATTCCTCAGGCCGAAAACCACAAAGTTGCATGATAATTAAAATAGGTATTACGGCATAAAATATAGAACAGTTATTTAAAATATGATGCCCAGAACAACAGCTTCATTAACAGCGAAGGTAGGTTAACCAGGAATCTTCCATCCGGTTGACCAGATGTAAGTTCCAAAATTTCCACTCGCGTGTTGCGATAGCTGAATTAATAAAAACACCTCTCATGAATAGAGGAGGTGTAGGTACAAATCGAGCTCGCAGTGAGTTTCCGGTACATATTTTTCGTTTCATTTGTTTTGAAAGACTTCTTTATCATGAGTTCGATATAACAGATATCTACTTATCAGAACTTCCCTGATTGAAGTGTTAAAGTTGAAGTCACCTAATGCCTAAGGCCAAAAACCGCAGAATTGTACGAAAATTGAAATATTACGGCATGAAAAAAACAATTATTTCGAATCTACTAACCAAAATAGTACCTACACTAACAACTAATGTAGGTTATCCAGGAATCCCCGAACCGGTTGACCAAATGTAAGTTCCAAAATTTTCACTTACGTGCTGCGATAGCTGAATTGATTGAAAGTACCTCTCATGAATAGATGAGATGCCGGTTCAAATCCGGCTCGCAGTGAATTTTTGTAACATATTTTTCGTTTTATTTATTTTGGAAAATGTCATTATCATGAGTTCGTTATAACATATATCTACTTATCAGAACTCCTTCGAATGAACTGTTCAAGTTAAAGTCACCTAATTCCTCAGGCCAAAAACCACAGAATTGCATGAAAATAAAAATATAACGGCATAAAAAATAGAACATTTATTTGTAATTTACTGGCCAAAATAACACTTTCAGTAACAACGAAGGTAGGTTAACCAGGAATCCTTCATCCGGTTGACCATATGTAAGTTCCAAAATTTTCACTCACGTGCTGCGATAGCTGAATTGTTTAAAGGCACCTCTTGTGAATAGAGAAGGTGTCGGTTCAAATCCGGCTCGCAGTGAATTTTTGGAACAGATTCTTCGTTTAATTTGTGTTAAAGAATTTCTTTATCATGAGTTCAATATAACAAATATCTACTTCTCAGAACTCCTCTGAATGAAGTGTCAAAGGGTGTTTCCGACGTCTCATTCGGAGCTCACTCTGAGTGTTTAGGGGTTCTCATAAATTATCCCCGGCAGTCCGTTGCCTGTTGAATGTCATTCGCTGATCTATGTCTTAACCGTGTGGTGATCGTCAAAGATAAGTACTTGACGAAGACATGTGATTTTCTTGCAGATTTCGCCGAAATATGGTAAAAGCGGTATCCATGTTTTGACAAATTTAGGATGTATCCTGCAGCGAGTGAAACAAGAGTGAATTTACCGCTGATGTACGAGTAGCAGAATGGAATAAAAACATAACCTCCAAAAAATATATAGCTGCCAATAACTGTTCCAGATCAAAAAAGGAACAGTGTTCTATAATAATTGTTGAAATTTGGAGATTTTTTGAAACTTCACCTTGTAGTTTAATGAATTTCATCGAGTTCTTCTCATTTCCCTTGAATTCCGCTGGATTCTCTCGAATTTTATTCAATGCATTGTTTCTTTCATTTTTTAATTATTTTCAATTCTGTTGCATTCACCCAAATTCTCTTTAATCTCATTTTACTCAATTCAACGGGAATTTTTTCATTTTTTAAACTTTGTTCAAATCATTCAAATTCCTCTGAACTTCATCAAAGTCTCCTGAATTCCCTTCAATTCTTCTAAACTCACTCTCATATAACTGAAATCGATGAAATTTTTCGGGTTTTTTCCAATTCTTGTGATTTTCTCTTTCCTTAACTTGTATTGTTTTGAATTCACTCTGAATTCTCATGGATTTATCTTGAATTTTGTGTTTTTATAAGTTTTGATAAGTTTAGTTTACCGATTTCATCACATATTTAACTGCTGGAAATTAGGCTTGATATAAATAACAATAGGAGGTGTGCCTTGTGCAAAAGGATAAAATTATGTATACATTACATGTTAAAATGATAATAAAATTCTTCAAATCTTAAAAATTGAATTCTTCTGCTTGTATCCCTTCAATTCTATTATCATTTTTACATGTAATGTACATAACTTCAACCCAGTCTGAAAGTTAATTTTCTTACATTTCGATTTTGAAAATGATACAAATTCAAGGGTAAAAAATTCTTTCACCCCTAGAAAGTATTTTTTGTTCATTGAAGAATAAGCTCTAAATTTCACAAAACAAACGAAAATTTTGAAGACGTTGTCGCGCTTAGAATACGAACAATCTTAATTTCGCTGCTATTAATTTTGTACTATTGAATTCTATTATCATTTCTGCATGTGATGTGAATATATATTTACCCTGTAATACAAGGCATACCTCCTATTTATTTTGATATCAAAAGCATTACTTTCAGCAATTATAAATTTAATTAAATCGGTAAGCAAAACTTATTTAAACTTATGGAGAATGTTCTCCTTGTATTGTAGAAGAAATCCTGTACATATCATTTCAAGAAAAAAATTTTTTGAGGTTATTTCAGACCATTAATTGTAATGAAATTACAGATTTTTGAATTCTAAGCCCGATAGTATGTTGTGAAATTTTTTTCGTCCCATGAAATTTAGGACTTATTCTTCAGTAAATAAAAAATACTTTCTAGGGGTGAAAGTATTTTTCAGCTTTAAATTTTTTTTGGAAATTAAAGACTAAGAACATTCATTTTCAGATATAAAGCGGCCTAGCAGAACCTATAAGAAATTTTTTAAATAAAAGAAAAATTATGGCGGTATTTTTTCGTCAAAAGGAAGAAATTCAGAGAGGTAACGTTCTCAATATTTAAAAATTCACATTTTTTGGGACACTGTATTGTATACTTGTGATACGACCTCTTGGTAAATGCAATTCACATAAACGATTTTGCAAACTTAAAAAACCTCGACGCCATGTCCCCCACAAAATACAAATTAATAGCGCCCAAACTGTAATTAATTGATGAAACAGTAATTAGTAGATTAGTAAATTTATTCCAATTTTTGGAATTCTCTTGAATTTTCCCTGATTCATTTTGAATTCTCCTAAATTCAGTCAATTCTACTCGAATCCCATGAGTTTTTTTTTAATATTTTTTTTAATTCACCCTAAACTTTTCTAAGCTCACCCTGAATTCTTAGGCATTTCATAAAAATTGTTTAACTTCCCTTACATTTTTCTAAATTTACTGAAAATTTCATTATTTCAATGAATGTTTTAAATATTTGTGCATTATTTTCAATTCACTTGCATTTCTATAAACATCCAATTTTTCTCATTTTCTTTAAATTCTTCTAAACTCATTCGAATTCCATGTAATTCATTGTTTTTTTTTTTTGGAATTTTTCTCAATTCATCTGGATTCTGTTGACTTTGCTCTGCATTCTGTTTCCTCAAATTTTATTGAAATCAGTTAAATATTTCGGACTTTTTAAAATGTATACTGAATTTTTATGAGTTTATCCCGAATTCGTTAAAATTCACATGGGGTCGTAAATTTCATCGAATTCATTTGAATTCGAAAAAATATTAGTTACATTATTAATTTACATCAATCACTTTTAGTAAATTTTAGTCACCTGTAGTCGCTTTTTCGGTTTAAATAGGTCACTTTTTTACTTTTTCCAAGTAAATTAGGCTGTGGGCAGCCCTGTAAATTCCTTAAAATAATCAGGAATCACTAGAAATCCTGTAACATTCCTCGAAATCTTCATTAATGGATGAAAATTTCGTAAAATACCTTGCATTATTTTGAAATACTTCGACAATCCTTAAAATCTTTTGAAATTCTTTAGGATCTCCAGAAATCTCTTGAAATCCTGAGAAATCTTTTGAAACCAATCGTTAAAATCTCTCTGAAAACCTTGAAGTCTCCTTATCATTATTATTATGATTATTATTATTATTTTTATTTAACTTTCTCTCGGAAACCCCGGTGCGTCATCATCAGCCACGGACTAAGTCAAGTGCCTGATGAGTTAAAGATATTAAAAATTTA
>JAUMHM010085200.1:0-11790 GCA_032362435.1 Melikaiella ostensackeni
GGCGCGCGAGCTCAGCAGAGTTACGCAGCTCCCTCTTACTGTCTACATCATAGGAACTCTTGAAATTCAGTCACGGCCATCGGGACCATACCCAATACTGGACATAAATTCAGAATTGAGTGTACATCTTGAACTACGTTAGTTCCTTGATAAAGCTTTCTTGGCGTAATAATTGAATTGCCCTGTATATCTAGCCCTGGATCACGAGTTCTCTTGGTTTCGAAACTCGCGAGTCCCGTGTGAGGCTTCCATGCACGGTTCATGCAAGAGATTGGGCATCCAGACTTGCACCATGGATGGTCCCTTAGTAAAATTTTACTTAGGTGACAATTCTATGTAAAGAAGTAAGTTTTTGTTACTATGAAATGGCATTCCACAAGGGAAACAATTAAACATTTTGGCATTAATCATGAACTTATAACTATTTTCAAAAAATGCAAATTATATTGAAAAACACGCTCCAACTTTGAACAAAAAGTAAATTGAAATAGACTCAAATTCGTCTATTAGAAGAGTTTTATTTATAAGAGACCACAATAAAACCGAATTCAGTAATATCAATGACACCAATTATAAAATTTTTAAGATAAATCCTTTGGGAAAATATAGATTATTTCACTAGAATAGAGACACTTTCAATGAACTAAAATATAAATAATCAGAAAGATTAAAAATAAAATATATAAATAATAACATAGAGTGCTAGGACCAAAAATAAGAATCTCATTACTTTTGAGGTGGGGAAGTATTTGCTTTTTGTGACTGAATATTTTAAATTCAATATTAATAGTACGCAATAGTATGGGAAGTACAAACTGTTTCTGTCTTTCAATATAATCTATTTTACAAAATATTTTAAATATGCAATGATTGAATCCATTTTAAATCAGGCAAGTTCAACATTTAAACTCGCAGATTCTCTCAGCGACGAAATATGTTGTTTTCCTAGAGCAGATGAGGTGACTCATTTTTTTCAATCTAAGAAAAAAGATTTTCCCACGAAGTTACGAGTATTTGAAATTTGACGTCGATTTTTTGAAAAGCACACATCTTTTCTTGAAACTTCCATAGTTTTTGATATGATTTAGTAATTCGAAGTTTCTTTTTGGATTCTGAATATTTTTACGGTCACATTACGATATCCGTTAGAAAATTTGAAAAAAGTTCAAAATCAGCTAAATGGTCACAATTTGTTTGAAAATATAAACAGTCAATTTTTAAAAAAATTTCTTACTTATATTTTTCATAACTTTTTTCGAATTCATTCCTTTATGAGGAACACATCTTGTGAATTTTATGTGGGCTAAACAATTTTTGTGGTCAAGAGAATTTTTTTATTCACAAAATTGTGTTTTCACATTTTTCCTGAAACAACGAAAGGTACAAAGAAGATACAGATAAAAGTTTGGACATCTAAAAAAGTAATACAATAGTATGTTGCGTTACAAGGGATGAAACACAGCGTTTGCAATGAGGTGTCTTGAAAAAATATTTCCTGCTCTTTTGCGATATCTTGCATCGTTTACGAGAAAAAGTAAAAACCCTGGAAAACCACATCTTTTTTATTTTTTCTAATGTTTTTTAAACATTTCTGCGAATAAAAAAAGGCATCATACCAGTTTCATGCTCGCTTAACCGAATTCGAGGCCAGGAGAATTTTTTTCCCCAAAAATATAATTTTCGAATTTTTTTCGTAAACGATGCAAGATATCACAAAACAGCAAGATGTACTTTTTGTGGAACTTTTTGAGACCTGCAAACCTTTATATCAACAATGTTTGTACCTTATAGAAGGCCAAGTTTATCGAAAAATTGTTAGAATTCGTAAAGAAACATGGAATTTCTGAATTAGATCAAAAACTATAGAAGTTTGAATATGAGTCGCCTGATTTACTCTAAAAAACAAACCACACCTACAGAAAATTATGTAAAAAAATATATCTGAAAATTTGTTCCTATAAAATTACACAACACCATCAAATTCGTCACAAAAAAAGGCTAACATTGTCGTGAACAATTTTTTGTGAGCACAAAAGCAACGAAAATCTTTAGAGTTTAACCTTTGGTCTGGATGAGAGAGTGCAAGACTTCATCCGATTTAATTACATTTTCTCAAGGATTTTTTTTTTCAGAAAAACCCATATCTTAAATTTGCGAAATTCGTAACTGATTTTTTTTCATTTACAAAAAAGGAATTAATTGACTCTAAATTTTTATTTCATGTAATTTTTCTTCTTTTAGAAATATTTTTTCAAATTTTAGAAGAAATTTGACGGAAATAAGTTTGTTATAAATTGTCGATGGAATTGTATACAAAAATAATACTGAAACTATATTTGTTTCAATAAGAGACTTTCCATGAGTATAGTCCACTTCAAAATTGAGCAACTTTTTGAATTTTCAATTAATTTATGAAAATGGATCCAATGTCAATTGCTGAGAATTTTGAAGGAGCAATCTGAGAGTGCTTAAGAAACAAAACGATTTCGATTGAAATTATTAATTTAAAAGAAGTTATATGCATTTTTGTACGTTAGCTTCAAATTTAAGTAAAATAGAAATTCTTATTCAATCCTGATGATCAAGGGGTGATTTCATTGCTTAAAAAATTCTTTTTAATTCTATTTAGTTGGATTCTATTCATATTAGAATTATTTTTCAAAATTTGTTCTTCAAAGTAATAACCGTAAGATTTATCTTTTAAGTTAATGAAACTTAATCAAAGAAGATCGTGAGGAATCTTCTCTTATCTACTATTATTACTGAATAATAAAAAATTCTTCACAATTCCAAGGAACGAAATTAATTTATTAAACGAACTTACCGGCCTGAAGTTCAATCATAATTATACAAGCTGTCTCGTCCGAACAGATCACAAAGTAGATGTTCGAAAAATAACTTAGTGAGTTACATCTTTACTTACGCCTTTACTTAGGACTTATGAAGAAGAAAAAACAATACAATGGAACTTGAACTGTGTAAAAAATAAACGACTTTTGAGAGGGCAATTTTTAGAAGAATATTAACGACTCTTAATCTTAATTTGAAGACTTAGTTTTTCTGATTTTCCAAGGTATCAAATACCTAATCCGCAAAACGTTCATCGGGATTAATGGTCTATTGTAAAACTTCGCAAGTACTCTCAAACCCTAAGTCTAACCCGCAGCTTGCCTTATTATTTTTTACATTAAGGCCCTTTCTGAGAGCTGCTGAATTCGCCGCATGACGAGTGCTGTGGCTTGACGAGGAAGGCGTATCCATACCGTCTTATGACAATCCCATTTCAATCCACCGACTCAAGGTTTGACTAGTAACTATCTTGAATTGTTTTCTATATGCGATGAGAAGATAGTCTTCCTCGGCTCCTTTTAGCTTCTTTGTTGCATCTGAATAAGCTACTAGTACAGAAGCCACGCAAATCTTTGGCTGATCTTCACAATAAGGGATTAATAACAATGGTTGGAATTTTTTTGGGGCCGAAGTTTTGATATTTTCTGGAATCTCAATTAAGATGTCACTAGGATGCAAGATAATATCTAAAATACTCATTTTACCTGAGGTCTCACTCTTAGTGCAGTAACGAGAGCCAACAGAACTGCCAATTTCATAGATAATTTAGGTGACGATAAACTCGTATCTGGATACCACGAGCTTAAAATGTTTAAAACCGAAGTAGGATCTCACGTGTACTTATGCTAAGGTGCTGAGGGCTTCAGCCTAGAAGCGTCCTTAAGAAATCCCTTAACTGTATTATTATCACCCATTTTGAAAGGAAATATTAGCGAAATTGCTGATCTATAAGTATTCAGAGATCCGTAATCCGTTTCTTCATCTACGAGCGTAGTTAGAAACTTGAGGACTGACGAAATACTTAGGTTTCACGGATCAAACGACTCATCTGCACAGAATGACCACCAAGTCTGAAGCGCTAAACTGTATTGCGCAAGGGTTGATTCAGCCAGTGAAGCTTCTGTCAAAGTGAACCCCTTTTCCAGAACATCCCTTAGTGAGAAGGCTTTCCTGATAGCCTGCCTGCAATCTGGGTAAGGGAGACTGAGAGCGAATGAGGTTCCCTGAAACGTGAAATCATCAAATCATGTGACGGATGAAATACTAACATCTCCCCGATGAATAATCTCTTAAACAGGGAAAACCACACTTGAGTGAGCAAAAAGGTGACGACAAGAATACCCTCTGCTTTGTCAATAATTATCTTTTGGATGACTCGCAATTTCACACGAACGGAGAAAAAAAGTAGAAAAAATACCTCTTCCAAGAGATAGTGAATGCGTCTATTACAATGGGATTCGGATCTCTTTGTCGAGCGATGTCCGGAACTACCACTTCGTGGAGAGGCCTGCTCGACACTGCCTGGCAGCAAGTCAAGGTTTTTCACTTAGGCGAGAGAGATGCAAAAAATTGCCACCTCGTGGGAAACCTTGCTCAATATTGCCCGGCAGCTACTTTGCATTTTTTTCACTTCGAGAAGTGATGTCCTAAATTACCACCCTTCGGGAAGAGATGACCAATATTGCCAGGCAGCTAATTTGTGTTTTTTCCACTTTGAGGAGTGACGTTTCAAATTACCACCCGTTGGGAGGAGATGCCATTTATTGCCAGGCAGCTAATTCATGTTTTCTCACTTTAGGGATTGATGTCCCAAATTGTCACCCTGTGTGATGAGATGCCTGATATTGCCAGGCAGCTAATTCGTGTTTTTTTCACTTTGGGGAGTGATGTCCCAAATTGCCACCCTGTGGGAAGATATGTCTGATATTTTCAGGCAGCTAATTTGCGTTTTTTTTTACTTTGTGAAGTGATGCTTCAAATGGTCACCCTGTGAGAAGAGATGCCCAATATTGACAGGCAGCTGATTCATGTTTTTTCACTTTGGGGAGTGATGTGCCAAATTGTTACCCTGTGGAAAGACATGCAGGATATTGCCAGGCTGCTAATTTGCGTTTTTTTTCACTTTGGGGAGTAATGTCCCAAATTGCCACCCTGTGGGAAGACATGCCCGATATTGTCAGGCGGCTATTTCGTGTTTATTTCACTTTTGGAAGTAATGACCCAAATTGCCACCCTGTGGTCAGAGATGCTCTATATTGCCAGGCAACTAATTCATGTTTTTTTCACTTTGAGAGTGATATTCTAAATTGCTAGCCTGTGGGAAGACATGCTCGATAGTGCCAGGAAGCTAATTTGCGTTTTTTTTACTTTGAGGAGTGATGTCCTAAATTGCCAGGACCCTGTGGGAAGACCTGCCCGATATAGCCTGAACCCGAGGATATTTTCATGCTTCGGGGAATGTTGTGCAAGATGACATGAACCCGAGTCCTCTTTTTGGTAGGACTGTGCTGGGGGGACTTTTCTTTCTGGGGAGGGATGCCCAGGGATGCCTTAAGCAAGTTGGAAGACATGACTTCGAGAGTCTATTTTTTGTGGGAGGTGATGTCCTGGGGGGGTCTGCCATGGGGAGCCTTGTCGTAGGAAGGCTTGCCTGGTGTAGACATGTCACGGACTCACTTGGTAGAGGGGATGAGTTAGCCTGTATAGAAAAATTCATTGGCGCAAAAGTACTTCTCACTTGTGAATAAATCAAATCAACATTGTTCTCAGCTAAGTGGTCGCCAATTCGATTCAATACTTTGCTTATTGGCTCCAGTTATAGGATCAACAAAGTTTTCGGAATGGTCAACTGTAAAATGTTTATATACATGTGCCTCGAGATTGATATAACCTTCCCAACAGTCACTGATAATGGTGGTACCAGGAAAAATGTGTTTTTTAATTGAGGAAATTTAGGTTTCTTAGTCGCGCTTATTACCATGGCATATCTCAAGTCTATAATTATGGCTACCACGCTTTACTATACCTATTAAACAAAGAAAAGCATTTCCATGCACATGTAATTTAGTCACTTAAACTCACCAAACCAAATGGACCCAATGTTAATAAGACACACATATATACCCAAAATCCAAGAGCCTTCTACAACTCGACCCTTATTATTCTTTTTCGACCTATCAGACATTCATCCACTTCAAATTCTTCACCAAAATACCTATTTTGCCGTTATCTTCAAACACTTCATCCAAAGCAAGCCAATAAACTTCTCTACAGTAAGAAAAGCAATCAGGAATGGTTTCTTCGGAGACTTTGACACTTCTATGCATAAATAATTCATGTAAGTCGGATACGCCTATAAACTGCCAGTAAAAAGTGAGGATATCCTGTCATACATCTGTTGCTACGTGAACTTTAACTTTGTTCTTACACCGAAATGTACCAATGTTTTTTCGGCCTTTAGAAGTTTCGCTAGAAACTCAGCTAGACATGAGAATCATATGACACTTGTGTTTTTTACAATAACGTGCTATCGGAATTAATCTGATTTCCTTCAGTTATCCTAGTGTCTATTCGCAATTTACCAGTTTCTGGCCTAATTTAAATAGGCTTATTTTTTTGTCCATTATATTTCTTTCTAACTGCCAACTACAACCTTAACAATGGAAATAAAAACAAACTATTCAACGTTTTGTTGTTGCCGTTGTTAACCATCTGAAACAATGGAAAATTCAGTCTAATAGATGGCGCTCTTATTATGATATACTCACAAACACGAACTGTCGGTAATACAGGTTTCTGTTTAGATATGATAATTGAAGTTAGTGGCGGTATCTGAAAAATTCAAAAAGTACAAAATTTTATTTGAAAACAATTTGAACTTTTGTAAACAACATTTCTTCCCAAAGTCAATATTTTTTGAGATTTAAAGAAAAGCTAATTTAAAGAAAAAGGCAAACTTATTAATTACATATTTATATTAATCTGAGCTAGAAATCCTTCTAGTGCATTTAACAAGGGTCTAGAAGGAACCCCTAGGCCAAGTATCAAGTCAATATTCTTGGGTGACCTCCTCGGAAGTGTACCCAAATGCAGAAATAATCATATATTATAATTTTAAGAGTTTAGTAATTGCTGATGGAAAAAAAATTCTCTGATGTTTCATGTTTCAAATAAGATTTTTATATTGTCTCATAGTTGTCCATATAATTATACAACATTGTTTTTCTGTCGTGTACGTGTTCATCTTGAGATGCAGTTCCATGTTCCCACCAGCAAAAATGATTCACGTGCGCATGTGGCTATAAAAGAAGAATTTTTGTTCAATATAAAATTATTGATAATGCAACAAGCGTGAAAGCTTCAAAAATATTCGTAGAAAATTATTAATAATGATACCAATGTTCAATTTGACTTTTTTATGTATATACGAATATATCAACAGATTATGGTTTTGGTGATTTTCACAGGATTTGATAACTAAATTAGACATGTGTAATATATTTACTTACAGAATCCCTCTTCTCTTGATCTGAATGGATGCAATGTCTTTCCGTATGCACAGACAAACAGTTTGCTGTGAGTGTTTTCCGGTTTGAGACAGGTTTCTGTAAATCAGATTATTGACCTTCATTAGATATCATATCCACCAACAAACATTTTGAACAATACAAAAATAGGTATAATACAAATTATAGTATGAAATTATTCATTGTTGTATGGTCAAAAATAGTTTTTTGAAGAAACAAACTCAATGAAAAATCATCCTATGAAGAAAAGTTAAGAAAGCAAAATTGTTCCTTGGAAAAATTGCTACAACAAGACCTTCTTAATAATTTTTAATTTCATTTCTTTCTTCTGAAAAAGTTTATTATACGATTTTGTTATAAATTTCTTTTTTTTATATTTCTTGTTCTTGATCAAAATATTTGAAGTAGAATAGCTAGTACTGTACTCATATCCACATGTTTTTTTTGAACAGTAAAGACTTATCATAAGCCGATAACATTCTTAAAATCAAAAATTATCTTCAGACAATTCAAAAATATTTTTCTTTAATCTGAAATGTAATTTTATCAATTCTGATAACTTTATGCTCTTGTTAATGAAACGGTGAATTTAAATTGAAAATATATGTTATCATATTGTTGTGAATCGAGCATAGACTCATTTTTCGAACATTAAATCTTATGAAGTAAGCTAAATGTTGTTGGACTCACGCAGGGCGTCCTCTCGACTTTGTTGTGCCGCTGGAAAATTATCACTGGAAACACTGCTGTAAACACAGTAGCAGAGAAAGACAAAAATTGCAAATCGCATGTCTATCAATTTTAATAGACTTTTCAATGAAAATACTTCTACTTTATCAAGCTGAATAACTGAATATTTCGGTCGCATTCTCGTTTTATATACTACAAAATCTACATCCACTTTCTTATGAAGATCGCTAAATGTGGCTATTATGATAACATTTGATAAGCACTGAATATTTACTGACCCAGATGAAAAATTGTATTTTCATAGTCATGTGAAAAATATTTGCAATAAAATTGCTGAGTTGGTTCCACTATAACGTCTTCAAGACACTTGCTATGAATGTATAGGATGTCCTTCAATTTTTTTTACGCAGAACACAGAATCATTAAGAACAAACAAACTAATGAAATTCATTTCCTATTTTTTCTATGTACCCAGCCAATGATATTAAAGCTTTTGTTTTAAAACCCAGTTTTTTTTCGAGTAAAAAAAGTGCTGTAAGAATAAATGAAAAGATCAAATTTTAAATTCTAATGACTTGAAATTACTTTAGTTTTTCAGAAGTTCTAAATTTCCCAAGCTATTTAGAAATAGAAAATGCATATTTGATAGTGCACAAATTTTCATAGCATTCATACAATTCACGAGAAACAGGTGTTAACTTAATACTGCGTTCATGGTGTACTTCTTTTTAACTTCTTGGAATTTAAAAGAAATATTTGAAAAGGTTTTTTTTTTTATTTAAACGAAATTTGAGCTCAAGTCTTCTAGATTTTATATTATTTTTTCCATATTTCATTTTAGTTTGATTTTTTCAGCTTTCACAGTTTACGCAGTTTAATACCAATAAAATAACATTTTGATATACTTTTAATTTTTCAAGTATAAAAATCAAACAGAAAAAGAGTAGCACGTATTTAGTTTGTTTCATATTCTATATATTCGATTAACTACAATGTGTCAAATTTGACAAAAGGATTTCAAAAATAATCATTGAATTTGCTTAAGAACTTTTATAATACTTTATAAATGGTATTCTTTATTGTAACACTTTTTTTCCTTAACATAATTTATAGCTGATGCAAGAATAAATAAGGTTTTTTGATTCCAGATGAATCGATTGAACTACAATATTACAAAATTCATTTTAGTGAAGAATGAAAAATTTATGTTCATCAATGATATTAAAAAATTTGGTTCTATGCAGTTAATTTTTCTTATTAAAATAATGTTAATGCAAGAGTTGAAAAGACTGCTTGATTCCTGAATTCCTTGATTCCTTGATTGTTCAATAATTGAAAAGACATTAAAACGTCCTCATGAGGAAGCAAATATTTATTGGCCAGTTAATCATAATGAGGAAGCAAGGTGCTCATCAAATGTGCACTATACAGTTATAAATACAAACAATGTTGAAACACTCGAGATCAAAGTCACAACTAGTTTGTTGAATTTTTAAATAAAATGGACATTCAAGAATAAGAAAATTGAGTTTTTATTTATGCGACAGCAATTAATATTTTTCAACAAATTTTGTAAATTATTCGGTTTTGCGCAATGAACAAAATAACATGTCCTACTTTCTTCATACCGAACATGAGATAGAGAGCAAACAAACAAATAGAGTTTTATTGTGTACCCTACCGACGGATGAATAAGATGACGCATGTTCTTGATGAATTCAATGTCAAGTGCCTTAACTAAATATTACTTGTTAGTTTACTATACAATTTTTTTCAATCGTTATTGTGAAATAATAAAATTTTTATTATGATTCTGATATGGAGTTTCTTGTTGTTTTGTAGTCTGCCAAAAAAATATTTAAAAGTTAAAAATTAAGAAAACGTTAACAGTTTTCCTGAAAATAAAAAGTTTTGGTATTTTTTCAAATATAGAAATCATACTCTTTTTGGTAACAGGTATAATCAAAGATTCACAGGCACCATCATATTTTTGAAATGATGTGACTAGGTTGTTCATATACTAACGAAGTTAAATGTCAACATTCTTGAAATGAAAAAAATTAGCCCAAATTGTTTTTTATATTAGGTATTCCTAAAAAAATATTTAAAGTAGAGGCGGCATGCGCCTAATCGATAATGAAAAAATATTGAAAAAAATTTCATCAATTTCTTTTTTTAATTCCAAGTGTTGACCTTAAATCTCAAGTATTAAGTTTCATGTCCCAAACACCAGGCCTTAGATCGTGAGTATAGCTTTAGGTCTTCCATGTACAGAATGTGGGACAGTTGATAACCATCTTCTTTATCATGTTTTTTAAGCACATAAATGCTATTTAGTGTTTTACTCAGTGGATTCAAAGCTAAACAGAACCAAAATGCACTGAAGGAGTCTCCTTGGAAGATACCTGTTGTAATGCGAATCAATCTAGTTATCCTAGGTTGTGAATGATCGAAACACTTGATTTTTGTTTCCTAAAGCATCATCGCGCGACGTAAGAAGTTGATGATATGTGGACAGATCTCGTAAACTTTTAATACTTCAAGCAGAAAGTCATATGGTACCAAAGGAAATGCTTGCCTGAAGTCAATGTAAGCCATGTGCAAGTTTCCTTATTGATTTCTAGCTTGCGGCATGGCCGCAATGTCAATGGTGACTGGATCTTCACTGCCCCGCAAGTTTTTGAAACATCCTTTTTGTTCTTCTGTTAGCATGTTATTCTCGTCGCAATCAGAGTAAACTCTATCTGCAATTACAGTTGAAAGGCACCTTTAAATCGCTAGCAGACTGGCTGTTGGTGGAAATTCAGATGGATTTTGAGAATTTGGTGTTTTAAGCAACGTACGTGTGGTACCTTTGAGCATAAAGCCTGGCGTCAGATGTGGATGGTCGATGATCTTTTGAAAATACGTTACCAGCGCAGGATGCACACTCGTCAGTTATTTGTATTGGAAATTGTACACCATGTCTGGAGCTGGAACTTCCTAGTTGCTTGCCCTTTTTGAAGTCGCTGAAACGTCTGAGTCTGTGATGTAAGTGGGCTCCATTACATTACATTGTTATTGCTTGCGCTCAGTTTCTCTAGTTGGAACCACGCAGCGCCGAAGTTGCTTTTGTTTGTTTTCCTCCAAAACACCCGTTCAGTACTCAGCCATGTCTTCTAGTTGAGGAACTCTGGTGTCCTGCTGGATGTTTTGCTCATTACTTAGTTTACAATAGAAGTTTTTTTCATTTACCCGAAAGGTTCGATTTTGCTGTCTTCTTGCACTAGTCTTCTTGTACCGACGCAGTCAAGCAGTAAAAATATCAAGTCTCTGCCGTTGGGAGTCTATGATATCATCCAATATTGCTGTTATCAATGATTCGATGTTCCGAGAGCAGATGATTTGAGTAACAGCTTCCTGGTTCTCTTTCCTTTCTCCTTACTTTTCCCCTTACTTTTCTGACAAACACATCCAACCTGATTTTCCATGCTGGATCTCGTTTTAAAGACAGAGACAAAGACTACGAACAGTTAACGCTTAGACTATGTCTGAGATATTATTCCCGCGTGAATTCGTTCAGATAGAAAAGTGAGTGACGTTTATTTTCTTTGAAATCCAGGATTGCGGCCTCAATCATATACTAACATATATGCCCTCCTCAGACAAGTGCCCTCCTCAGTATACAACACAAACCGATCATAACTCCTTTGGTTCTGGCTTGGTTTTCATACTTTCCTTTGCA
>JAUMHM010085201.1:0-11789 GCA_032362435.1 Melikaiella ostensackeni
TTCATACTTTTTGACATGCTGTTTTGCTCTCTCATTCATAATCAGACCGACCCCTCGGCTACCATGTTATTCATTATCTACTCCTGCCCAAAATTGGAGTCCTTTTTCAATCTTTCTTATCTCATATCCCTTCTTCTTCGTTTCTGGTATACATAAAATTTCAAACTTCCTTACCCGCATTTCATCCTGCGACTCCCTTCCCTCAAGATCATTTACACCTCTAGTATTCCAAACACCCAGTATCCATTCAACGCCTAAAACTTTTCTGAGGTCATATTTTTCGTCACCAGAAGTGTCAATCCTATCCTAGGCCACATTATTATTTGTATTGTTCATTATTTGAAGTATACACCCAACTACAAACTTGATGCGAGAATTGTTTTCCATGAGCATTAAATCACGTCCAAACTAAGCGGCTAAATCGTCATAAGGTGGTGTGTCCATTCATAACGTCAGTCTCACCAAACTTCGGTCGTTCAAAGAAAAGTATGAAAACAAAGCCAGAACCAAAGAGGTTATGATCGGTTTGTGTTGTATACTGAGGAGGCCACCAGCCTCTTGCAATTTGGTCTTTAAGATGGGAAAAAGATCATTCATTACTTCATAAATTTGATAAGAATCTTCAACCCTGAGTAAAACTTTACAAGCTAAGAAACTTCCATAAATTTACATTTATATTTTCAAAAATCCCACAAGTTTCCAAAAGTTTCAAACATTTTCATCCATTTTCTAAAATTTCAATGATACCTTTTACAATTTACATTTTAGCCGAAACTTTCAATAAGAAAATGATTTACTACGCGTGCACAATATTGGAACTCACTAAAAAATATTGCAAAATGAATGCGTGAAAAAATCTGACAATTTTTTAATGCATTTTTTACTAACGCGGCGCGAAGGAACCCGGAACACAGCTTTTGGAAAAAGTTTCACCTAAACGTCATATTCCAATCTTGACTGAGATATTTTAGGCAACGTTTTGCATTCTGAACTTTTTATTTGTAATAAGTTGTAAAGATTAATCAACATTACAAGTTGCGTGTTTATACATTGGCCTGTAGTTTCTTGGGTCAGATAATTTGCCCTCCTTTTGAAGAAACACTTATGTCTCACATCATTCAGAACATGATTCTGCTGCTTCTAGAGATGATAGTATTCAACATAACGTTAATGTTCCCAAATTACCGAAAATTAACATTCCTTCATTTTCGGGAAATTACACAGATTGGAAAAACTTTCGAGATTTATTCGAGGCACATATAGTGCATAATGATTTCTTGTCTAGCGTTGTGCGATTTCAATATTTAAAAACATTATTAAGAGGAGAGGTAGAGAATTTGATTGAACACGTTAAAATTACTGTGGATGATTTTCAAACGACTTGGGAAAATATTAAATAGCGTTATGACAAAAAAAGTTCTTTGATTGTTGCTCATTTGAATAAAATCGAAAATATACCAAATGTTAATAATAATTTTGTGAGTGACTTGAAATTACTTCGCGATACCACCAATGATGCACTTGCCGCTTTGAAGAATTTAAACCGCCCTACCGATCAATGGGACAATATAATTGTTTTCTGAACGACGCGACATCTTGATGTAGCATCATTAAAAGAGTGGGAGACGCAGCTAGAGTCGAGTACAGAATACCCATCCTATGACACTTCAGATGAATTTGTAGCCACAAGAGTTAGAACCTTAGAAGCTATCCATCTTGCGAAAACCGGAATAACGAATAAAAATAAAACTAACAAGACGCAATCAGTTCAAAGTCATGCTGCCTCTTCAAACTCTAAATGCATGTTTTGTAAATAAAATCACTCTCTTTTTAAGCGTGAAGATTTTCGTGCTTTGACTGTTGATAAAAGAAAAGAGTTTGTACTTCAAAAACACGCGTGTGTCAATTGTTTGACTCCTAGATATAAACCTTATGACTGTTGTAGCAAATTTACTTGTGCTAAATGTCATTGCAAGCATAATACTCTTTTACATGACGAAAGTTAGGATCGATTTGGAAACTCAGCAGCCATCGATTCATTGATCAATACTACGGGTTCTTCTTCAATCAATTCTCAAGTGGTGTCTACTTTGCAGACCAATAATAATAATTCAAATAATCAGGTAAATTCCGAACCTATATTGACAATAAGAGAGGTTGAAGGTTCAGTTCTTATTCCCCACCGGAATTCCCAAGAAAATTTAACCTTCAAGAATTAAAGCAGCTGTGTTTAGCTGATCCGGATCCCTTTGGGTCATCAGATATTGATGTTATTTTAGGAGCTGACAAATTTAGATCATGCTGGTTGCCTGGCCTAAAACAAGGTACTTTAGGAACTTTGACCACCCAAAATAGCATCTTTGGTTGGATTCTATCTGGTGCAGTACGTCAAATTTCGGAGCTTAGTTCTACCTCTGTACATTTTAACATTACGACTGAAGCCCTTCACGAGGATTTATCTCGTTTTTGGGAAATAGAAGAAGCTCCCTCTGAATCTCTCTTAACAGAAGACGAAATGCTCTGTGAAGAGCATTTCATAACCACTCACAAACGCTTGCCATCAGGGCAATATATGGTTCGATTACCATTCAAGAATGGCCCTCCTATAGGAATAGGCGATTCTTTCGAAAAGGCTAAATTAATATTACTAAAGGGTCAGGCTCGATTACAAAATGAACCTAAACTTTTCAAAGAATATTCGAATTTACTAACTGAATACCAGGAACTAAATCGGATGGAATTGTTTCCAAACTTTAAAGGTTCCGATGCTTTTCAAACTGTCTATCTTCCTCACCATCCTATCCTGAGAGAAAATAGTTCCACTACACATTAACGCGTGGTTTCAACACTTCCAGTCTTACGTCTAATGATTATTCTTTGAATTCTCTCTTGCATATTGGGCCTAAATTATTAAATGATTTGGTCTCCATCATTTTGAGATGGCGAAAGCACCCAGTGGTTTTTGTAGCTGACGTAGAAAAGATGTTTCGTCAAATTAGGGTAGATCCTAGAGACTGTGATTATCAACGTATTTTAAAGTACTCTCAAGACGGTGAACTTCAGGCCTGGCGATTGACTACGGTCACCTATGGCACGGCATGTGCTCCTTATCTGGCCAATAGAGTCATCAAAGAGTTGGCAAGACGAGGGAGGAAGCTAAAGAGTTAAGACGACAGATTACACAGTTTATGGAGAGGAGAGGATTTCATCTAAGAAAATGGGCATCCAATAATGAACAAACTTTATCGGATTGCCCTCAAGGTAATCATGAAAGGGCTTTTGATATTCTCTCTGACAAAGACATTCAACTGAAACTGTTAGGCTTGCGCTGGGATCCAGTTTTGGATAATTTTAAAATTCGAGTCGAAACTCACCCTATCGAACAGCCCACTAAAAGGGAAATTCTCTCGGTTATTGCAAAACTTTATGATTCACTTGGATGGTTGTCTCCTGTCATAATAGTAGCTGGAAGAATAATGCAGGAACTGTGGATTCGTAAATTAGATTGGGATGATCTTCTTCCCGAAGACTTGCTCAATCATTGGAATTCCTATTACAGTGAGCTTCCAAAACTCGAGCAGATATTAATTCCCAGATGGACTGGACTATCGCGATCTAGTCTGGAATGCGAGCTTCACGGATTCTCGGATGCTTGAGCGAGAGCCTATTCCGCTGTCATTTATCTTCGCATTCTTCAAGAAGATGAGGGTAAACAAGTAGCCTTGTCATATGCCAAAACAAAGATCGCTCCAATTGTTACGGTGAGCATACCACGATTAGAATTATGTGGGACACAGTTATTAGCTAAAGCCTTACGTTTTGTTATTAGGACAATGAACTTTGAGCATTTTCCATTGTATTGTCATACCGATTCCACGGTAGTCTTGGCCTGGCTCAGCAAGCGTTCCTCAGCATGGCCTATTTTTATCTCTAATAGAGTTGCACACATTCGCAAATTTGTGCCACATGCTAAGTGGCGACATGGTCCAACTGAGGTCATCCCAGCAGGCTGTTTTTCAAGAGGTCTTCTTCCGGTACAAGCTGTAAATCACCAATTATGGTGGCAAGAGCTCTCTTGGTTGTCACGTCATTCCACAAGTTACGGCTCATTTTCAACGATTTATTGAAGCCCTAAGTAAGAAAATGGGAGAGTTTTTTGATTCTGAAAAGTTCTCTCCAATACCTTTTCTTTCATTAGTAGAAATTACAGAAGCCCGTAAGTGGTGGATTTTATAGGTACAAAATACTGCCTTTGCTCCAGAAATTAACAATTTTTTAATCAGGTGAATCAATTTCCAAGAGTTCTCCTTTTAAAGCTTTTAATCCATTTCTGCATGGTTCTGGTATTCTGCGACTAGGTGGTCGCCTCCATCAAGCTCCAATTAGTTATGATGAGAAACATCCAGTAATACTACCTGCTAATCATCAAATTTCACTACTCATCGCTCGACATGCGCACTTGCGATCATTACATGGTGGCATTCAGCTCACTTTGTACACTCTACTCCAAGGATTTTAGATTGTCGGAGGTATAAATTTAGTAAAATATCCAATACGTCATTGCGTCAGGTAAAGGACGAAGAAGTTACAAGGGCTATGTAGTTCTTTTCGTTTGTTGCGTAACCAGAGCTATTCATCTGAAACTAGTATCAGATTATACTCCTCAAGGCTTCTTAGTAGCCTACAAGCGTTTCATCGCGCGTAAAGGAATGCCTGCTCACCTTTACAGCGATGATGGTACCACCTTTTAAGGTGCTAATCAAGAATTGAGAGAGAACGTGGCTAAATTACGTTGAGACCCGAATCTTATTAATTTATATCAGTCGAGGGAACTACGTGGCATTTCATTCCACCGCTCCTGTCTTTGGTGGTCTATGGGAAGCGGGAGTGAAAAGTCTGAAACATCATTTATGTAGATGTATTGGAGCACATACTATAAGGTTTGAAGAGTTCTCTACCACTTTATCTCACATCGAAGCTTGTCGCAACTCCAGACCTATTGGACCACATTTGGAAGATCCCAGTGGTTTCTCTTATCTCACTCCAGGGCATTTTTTGATAGGAGCTCCTCTCATGAGTCCTCCAGAGCCTTCTGTATAATTCATACCCGGAAATGGGCTGAAAAGATGGCAAATCGTCCAGCGTATAACTGAAGTTTTCTGGCGACGGTGGAACGTAGAATTTTTGCTGAATTCTGATTAGTGTGTGTATGTGTGATAAGAGTGACCAACGACAGTTTGAGTACAGCAGTGCTCTGAGTAGGATCGTTTTTGCAACGGAGACGATTCCTAAGCGGTTAAAAAGTATAAGGAATATACTTCATACAAAGTGTCGTTCTTAAGGTGAGGAAACTGTTCCTTTTTAAAGTTTTCAAAAATAAATTGTTAAAAACTAAGTCTGCACGCTACACTTTTCGTTAAAAACATCGACTCACCAATCCGCTATAAATTTCTCTTTCCACCTTTATCAACTACGGTCTCTCTCAAGCATTACGAAAATACGGAGACACGCACAAATCGAGCTCCTTTTCAAACTCTGACGTCACACCGTGCTCACTGAGCCCTCATTTGTAACTTATCCAGCGCACCGCCAGACACCGCTCAAAACGCACACTTTTGAGTTTGTCTATGGAGGCATGAAAACACGTCATTTTTATGATTGCGTTCTGAAAAAAACTTGTTCTTTCTCCAACACATGGTAAATTATTTCTGTGTAGGTCTTATAACCTCACGGTCAGTTTAAAGAAAGATACATCCAAATCCGTTAAAAATTATACTGTCAAGCGATTTTTGTCCAGAAAAAGTGCTTTCTGGAGCACTGTGTGACGGTTCAAATAGAATTTAATTACGAGTGATTAGCTGCCACTCGTCGAGTGTTAAGAGCGACTAAATCTCGCTCGTTTCTGCGCCAAGAGAAGCAGCACCTGTAAGTGTGGGGGACATGGAATTTGAACAGGTGCGAAAAATTTACCTGAAATAATCCAATTTTAAGATTAGGACTTATACTTTAGCGATCTTGGACTAAAATCATCGATTATAGGACGTAGAATTTTAAGCGATAAATAAAGTCTTGTATGCAACGAAATCAATAGCTTAGGCAAAAGTTGCTCGATGCAACATTAATCGAAATTATTTTGACTGTTTTGAAATAAACGATTGTTGAGAAAATGAATTTCTTCTCACGTAGCGAGATATGTAAAGTTTAGATTTAAGAAAGAATGTTATAAATTCAGTTGAGACATGATCAATTCTAAGAACACCAAAGAATGTGGAAAACGCGACTTCTTGGGCAACGTATCTTCAAGTCTCTGTTTTCAGAGAAATCACGTCGAGATCGTGAGTTTCATCTGAGAAAATCTGCGCGAAAATATGCTGTTAATCCGATGAAACTACGTACACCCGTTACATCTTTAGGAGCTGGAAACACATCCATCGCACGTAATTTTCGTTTTCCCAGGGAAATTCCTTCAGCTGTGGTTTCAAACCCCAAGTATTTAATTTTCCAATTTAAAAAATGGCATTTATCTAAGCTCAATAGTTGATCATCCTCTGGAAGACTGCTGGTGCGTTGCAAAGTCCAAAAGGCATTCGCTGGAACCTGTAGTGCCCATTCGCTGTACTAAAGGCAGTAATATGCCTCGAGTCCTTCGCCATCGGGGTCTGGTAGTATCCACTACTTAGATCTAAGGTCGTGAAGTATTTCATCCCCTTTAATCGATCCAACTGATCATCGATTAAGAGAATTGAAAACTTCTGCTTCACAGCATTGCGATTGACTGCCCTATAATCAATGCACATCCTGAGACAGCCTGTCTTGTTTCTTACCAGTATCACTGGACTTGAAAATGGAGAATCACTTTCCACGACGAAATTTGCTTCCTACAACTCATGAACCACCTTCCGCAGCTGTCCTCTCTCATAAAAAGAGACTCGATAAGGTGGATAGCAGACAGTACTGTCTAACATCAAATCAATTTTCATATCCATCAGGTTCGTGCACGGGAAGAAGCTGGACTTACTTTTGCTGCGTCTATTGGTTTGAATATCGGTCTAAAATTAAAACAGAAATCAGTATCAATTCAAGGCAACAATTCTTAAAATAAAAGCTTTTCGGCTAGATTTTACTGCGTCTCAAAAAAGCCGCATATTTGGCTCAAAATATGCACAGCCTTTTTTTGTGTGCAGCCATCCTGTCTTTTTGGAAGTTCGGTGTTAACCTTCTTTCTGGTCACAGGCTCCCTTTTCCTGTTATTCTTGTCAGTTGTTCTCGCAATGGCAACAATTTGAGCTCTCGTGATTATTACTGCTTCTTTAATGTGGATCTTCTCACTCAACACATTTAACATTGGTACCACCAATTCTCTATCTTTATCGGTTCTGATGAGGCACCTTGGCAGAAGATGTCCGTTTTCTCGTAATCCTCCTTCCAGGCAAATTTTCTTCTTCAGAAAAAGTGGATTTGACCGACGCAAATCCCACATAGTTATTTGGGATTACCATGGCCACAATCAAATGTCGGATTTTTCGATATTCGACGCGCGGTAGATCGATTCGAAAAATAACAATCTCATCTGGCGCGCGTCAAATATCGGTTTTCTGACATTCGACGCAGAGCTGCTAGACCGTGGACGGGCGAAATTTGCGTAGTTTCCATTTCTGTGTATTTTCAGGTTATGTTAACTAATTTGTGTCTTCTGCGCAGCCAAGAGATGCACCGTCGGTCCTCGGTCTGGCAGCTCTGATTCGACGCACACCAGATAGGATCAGACTTTTTCGAATCGATCGGCCGCCCGTCGAATGTCGAGAAATCCAACTTTCAACTTCACTACGTCAGATTGAATTTTGAAATTCGATCCGACAAAAATCGAACACATATTTCGCCATTGTATCTATAATTGTGGAGTAGAGTAGATAGGCAGGGAAAGTTCAACATCAAAAAGTAATACGGAGTCTGGATACAAATTACAAGACGGACTCTGGATATAAATTTTGTCAATCCCTGGCTCAGTAGCCTCCTTGTAAAAGTGGCTCAAAACCCCTTCCATTTTGAACGGTGAAAATGATGGTGAATTGATTTTTTTATCATAAAAATTGGTCTAATCAATTTTAATATCAAATAATAATTTTTTTATGTAATAATAATTTAAAATTCTAGAATTTCAGAAGCTTTGACTTTGAAACATAGTTGATAGACAGGGCCGGTTGTGGATACAAATTTCTACCTTACCGATTCCGAGAACATTTTAAGCTGTAGTGGTTCATGTCCGTGCTAAGCTTCTAGAATGTTCTTAATAACGTCACAAAAATGATATTGCGCAATTGTGTGAGATATGAATTTCGAAAACAGATTCAAGGTTATTACTTAATGAGCTTATAGTGAGTATCTGCCTGTGTGTGCGCGCGCGCGCGTGTGTGTGTTAGAAAGATTAGATTCTTGAAACAATGGGTATATTTAGATACAGCTTTTAAGATTAGAATAAGGACAGGTTGTGTTACCGATATCATCTGGTATATCAACTTGCAATGACTCACCAAAATATATTAAAGATAAAAATGCTGTTGTGAATATAAAAAATGACGATATTTATTGTTATCTGTGATCAGTGATGGCAGCTCTTCATCCGGTGAAAAATAACGTACCTGAGACTAGATCGTATCCACATTTTAATACACTATTAAAATGTAATGAAATCATGTTTTCTATAAGCCTTGAAGACGTTCCAAAATTTGAAAAAATAAATGACTTGTGTATAAACGTTCACGGTATAGATCCCGAAAAAAAATATAAGAAAGGTGAAACTGTGCCACTCTATCTGAGCAAAGAAAAGTAAGGTACCCAACAATTCACCTTTTAATGATAGAAGATACAAATCTTTACTCTGACTACTCTGATGAAAACGAATTGAATAAAAGTAATCTAATACATCACTTCGCTCTGATCAAAAACTTATCTCGGTTGGTAAAATCTCAGTTTACAATTTCTAAATGTCGCACTCATTTCTGGGACATGTGTCTCTGTCACTTTAAATTAGAAAAATCTCTACAGAATCGTAGATTGGATTGTGAAAATGTGAATTAATGTAGAATGATATTATCAAATGAGAATGAAAATTTTTTGCAATTCCATCGAGTGTCCATCATAGAAAGTTATTGAGAATCTTTTGGATGTAGGACCGTATCAAAAACATGTTCCGTACAGTGACGCATTTTATTTACATTGCAGCTTTGATGACTCTCGTTCAAAATTTCAAATTCATCGAGGAAAAGATTGCATAGACTTGCACACTGTACCGGTGGTCTTCCACAATTTATCGGGATATGATTCTGACTTTTTTATTGAAGCACTTGCTAAACAATCCACTGTTAGTCAGAAAGGGAGTATTCCCTTATGACTATATTGATAATTGGGAAAAGTTGAATGAGCAACATTTACCACCCAAAAGCACATTTTATTCAAAATTCAGCGATGAAGAAATTTCTGATGAAGATTACCAACATGCCTGCAATGTTTGGGAAATGTTTTATATAAAAACCTTGGGCGCATACTCTGATTGGTACTGGAAAACCGACGTTTTACTTTTGTCTGACGTTTTTGAAAATTTTAGAAAAACTTGTTTTGCAACTTATAATCTGGATCCCTTACATGACAGTGCAGCTCCAGGACTTGCTTTTGATGCGATGCTCAAATTAATCGGAATTGAACTCGAACTATTAATAGATCCTGAAATGATTCTTCTTATTGAGAGAGCTATTTGTGGCGGTATATCAGAGTGTTCAAATGAATATGCCAAAGCGAATAACTGATTTATGCGATCAGATTTTAATCCAAGCGAACCCGAATCTTATATCTCATATTTTGATATTAACAACCAGTATGGTGCAGCAATGAGCAAATTTTTACCATTTGCTGGTTTCGAATGGGTACTTGATAATGATATTAATGAACAAAGTATTCCAGATGATTCACCGATAGGTTACATTTTTGAGGTTGACTTGGAATATCCTGCAGAATGGCATTATCTTCATAAAGATTTACCTTTGGCTCCAGAGCATTTTGTACCTTCTAATTCCTCATGTAAAACATGAAAACTGATAACGAGCTTATTTTCAAAGTAAATTTATGAAGTTCACTACAGAAATTCGAAAAAGTATTTCAGTTTAGGTCCAAAGATAACCAAAATTCATAGAATTCTAAAGTTTGAGCAGAAACCTTGGCTAAAAAGTATATTGACTTGAATACAGAAAAACCAAAAATGTCGAGCAATGATTTTGAGACGAATTTCTACAAGCTAATGAACAACTCTGTATTTGGAAAAACTATGGAGAACGTTAAAAAAGACAGAGATGTCAGATTGGTGACAAAATGGGAAGGGAGGTACGGTGCAAATCTCTGATTGCCAAGCCAAATTCTCATAGCTGCACCATATTCGAAGAAGATATAATTATTATTGAATCAAAAAGGCTCAGAGTTAAATTCAATTATCAAATTTATGTAGGATTTGCTGTTCTCGATCTCTCAAAAATAATTACCTATGATTTTCATTAAAACTACATTCTACCAAATTTTAGAAATCATTTAAAATTACTTTGTACCGACACTGATAGCCTCATCTACCATTTCACCGTTCCAAACATTCATGATTGTCTTAAGCGGAATATTCATAAATTTGATACATCAGATTATCCTCCACTGCAAAAACTAGATATCTCTTTTTTTACGGTATCATTTTTTGCGTGTTCTGTTTTTGAATAAGATAACTTCATTCTGCTATTTTTGATGTAAAATAAATTATACTGGGATCCCACCAATGGTCTAATTTTAGTACCACTCGAGACTGTTTTGTTTTTAGTCCTATTTCAATACCTGAAATTAGCCCTAAAATAATTCCTTCTTTTTACAGTGTCCAGATAATGTTTATGAAATACCGTTAAGAAATAAAAAAATATTGGGTCTAATGAAAGTTGAATGTAATTTCAAAATTATAACAGAGTTTGTTGGATTAAGAACAAAATCGTATGCGTATAGAATTTTTAATGAAAAATCTGTGAACAAGAAAGTTAAAGGTGTAAAAAGGTCTACATTGACAAAAAACACATTCAATGATTATAGACAGTGTCTGTTTGAATACAAAAATTTGACAGAGTATCAAAATTTAATCCGAAGCGAGGGACACGAAGTGCACACTATAAGGCAGAAAAAAAGTTGCGTTGAGCTGGCATGATGATAAACGAGTGCTTCTTCCTGGTACCCCAGATACAATTCCATAGGGATATGGAAAAAGAATGTCCGAACCCATGAAAGTTGACAATAATAAATAATTAATTTTAAAATGTATATATAATGTATACAGTATAAGTATAAATTAATATTTTTGAATTATAATTATTATAGATGATTATAATGATTATTATTATTGAATCGAAATAGAAGCAAACAGTAGATCGAACGACCCGGTAAGAAGAGAAGAATAGAGAAAAATTAATATTTGCAGATTTAAATGAAGGAGAGTTATTTAATTTTTTTGAATGTGCTAATTTTCCATCAGGAGAAGTGCCCAAGGAAATAATAGGTTTATTTCCGAAACCAATTCTTTTATATTTCCTTAGCGATTGCCACTTGTGTTGAATTCCATGCAGGCGAACATATTTTCCACTTTTTTAATTTTTCTTAGTCCGAGCAGTAGACGCACCTCTCATGGTTATTTTTAATTCCATACTTACATGCTTTTTTTTCGAATAATTTAATTTTCTCTAATCTGTCCACAAAATATGTGCACTCAGATGGTTTCT
>JAUMHM010085202.1:0-11788 GCA_032362435.1 Melikaiella ostensackeni
AGACAAGACTCACTGATACCGATCGCACTTGCAGCAGCTCGTTTACTTTTTCCACTAGCTAAAAGTTCTTTTGCTCGTGAAATTTGTGATTCAGTAACAGGAGCTCTTTCAGGTTTTTTTCGCTGATAATTTCGTGGCATTATAATTAGAATCTGGAAGTATATTCAGTGAGTATATTCAGTACGATATGATAATCTTTGCCGTGATGACAAAAGTTATAGTTGCAGTGCCGAATTCCTATTATTATTATTTTTAAAAAAATGAATGAGTCTAAGTCGCAATCTTGTAGATAAATTAGTTTCTCGTTTACCGTACATTTTAGTTGCCTACGCATGTCATGACTCTCCCCTCCACACTTTCTAAATAAACGAGGTGCGCACGGTTACCCCGAATGAGTCTACCCCTCTTAATTCAACATTTGACGACTCTGACTTCTTTTTCGATGACATCACACCTAAAATACTTTTGGAAAAAACACTGGAAATCGAATCGAATGCCATTGGAACTGATAAAATATCAATCAAAATGATTAAACCTGCCCTTCCAATTATCTTTCCTATTCTTTTGCATATTTATAATGCTTTCCTACAGGTCGGTATTTTCCCAGATATCTGGAAAAGGGCTGTTATTTGTCCAGTTCACAAAATTTCTAAACCTACACGGAAAAAATTTGATCGGTAATCGTTACTGAAAGTTGTGGTGAAATTTGGATATAGTGGCGTTTCGGTAAATTTTCACGTGCAGCACTGAAAAAGAAGTACACGAAAATCTAACGAGTTGCGAAGGGATTCATAAGAAATGATAGGTATATTTTCCTAAAAGCACAGGAGAAAGTATTTTGCATGGACTGGACTGTTGACCGAATCTCTCAGTATAATGCGAGATGCAGCGCAAGAGAATGCCCAGAAAATACGAGAACAGTTACGATCACGGACTTGAGAATTTACCAAGCCGTACGGTGCAGAATAACAAAAAAATAATCTCGTTATTAATGTATGTATGAGTTCTACAAATACATCGAAACCCACCGACTAATATGCTTCGTATACACACAATTTTAATGGTAGTAACTTACAAAGCTATAATATAGTACGCATACATAAATAAGCTTATAACTAACACAGATATAAAACTATATCGCTATGACCGACGAATCGCAAGCGCGACGATGGGAGTATAGATTTGAATCGTCCTTATATACTAACCAGTGAAATGTATTATCACTTGTGAGAAAGCAGTAACAGGGGCGGATCAAAATATCTTCGTTTCTGGGATTTAAGCAATTTTGTTTACTAAACATTTTTGTATAATCTAAGAAGGCAATCACTAAGGATAAAATAAAAATAAATTTCATGAATAAAATTCGTAAGACACTTTCTCGAATTATAAATTAACAGAGTTAAAATTAGATTGCAAA
Organism: Melikaiella ostensackeni; assembly: GCA_032362435.1. Classification (NCBI taxonomy): domain Eukaryota; kingdom Metazoa; phylum Arthropoda; class Insecta; order Hymenoptera; family Cynipidae; genus Melikaiella; species Melikaiella ostensackeni. The sequence goes on from JAUMHM010085202.1 coordinate 1,418, forward strand.
TGGTAATAAATTTTTAGTATGAATAACCTAAATTTCAAATTTTTAAATTTATTTCAGGAACAATAATAAATAATTACAGCTTATTATTATATTATAATTATAGGAAGAGGTAAAAAAACATTAAGAGAACTTCTGAAAGGTTAGAAGAATTTTTATTATATACGTTATTATATACATGCGCTTTGTGCATAAAGTTTATAAATAAAATTTGCAAAACACTTTCTCGAATTATAAATTAACAGAGTTAAAATTAAACTTCAAATGGTAAAAAATATTTAAGTATGAATAACCTGAATTTCAAATTTTTAATTTACTTCAGGAACAATAATAAATAATCATAGCCTAATATTAGATTATAATTATAGGAAAAGGTGAACAATATTGATAGAACTCCTGAAAGGTTAGAAAAATTCATATTATATACGTTATAATATATAAGCGCTTTGTGTTGATTAGAAAATACCTACTACGCATGAGCAGGATGTTGATGCGAGTTCGCTTTTAGGTATGCGCTTTGTAGTCTCTGAAATCCTGTAAAACCCTTCGAAATCTCTAGAAATACCTTGAAATCTTATGAAATTCCTTGAAATATTTTAAAATACTTTGACAACCCTTGAAATCTTTTGAAATACTATGGGGTCTCTAGAAATCTTTTGAAATCCCTTGAAACCTTTAGCAGTTTTGTTGTATCCCGTAAAATATCTTCAAATTGATGACTTTTACAAAATCGTTCAAATCTCCAAATCCCTGGAAGTCTTTTAAAACTGGTTGAGACCCATAAAAATCTTATGAAATTCTTTAAAATCCTTTCATAGGCCATGAAATCTCCAAAGATTCTTGAAAATCCCTTGAAATATTCTTGAATCAGTCAAAATCCTTAGAAAATCTGTGAAACTTCGCGAAATGTCTCAAAGTTACTTACAATCCGTTTATAAGTGCTGTAAAATCTTATAAAATACTGTGAAATACTTTGAAAATCGCTAAAATCTTGTCAAATACTTTGCAATTCCTATAATTCCTATATTATATATTCCTAAATTGTTTGAACTTTGAAAGTTTTGCGACATACCCTGAAATATTTTGAAACCCATTGAAAATGTTTTAAATCTTTTAAAATCTCTCAAAATCTCTTGAAATCTTCTTGAATCGATTAAAGTTCATAAATATTCTGTAAGAATATTTGAAATCTCCCACAATTCTTTACAGTCTCTAGAAATTATTTGAAATCACTTGAAACCTTTTTAAATCCTTGAAATCCTATAATATTATTTGTAATACTTTAAATTAGTCTGAGATGCATTGAAATCCTTTGAAATTCCTTGAAATCTCTTGAAATATTTCAATATTGTTTAATGTCAGAAGTCATTAAAAAAATAATTCAACATTATTTAAAAATATAATATTTCTTAAAAAAAGATCGTTTCTTTTTTTCGACATGTAAAAATCAATGTTTTATCTTTCTTATTTTTCCCCTTTTTCATGAAAAATTCACCCTTTTTCCCCTCTTTTGAGCTCCTTTTGCGCTGTGATCCCTGTAAGCATTTTAGGGAATGTCATAAAATAGCCGTCCTTATACTGCTACGTGACGGTACTGAGCACAACCTCAGGCGTAAACGCTAAACTGTATTATATAATAAACATTTACAAAGTGGACACACATTACAGATGTATGCAAAGTGTCAGTAAGCGTGGAGTTGCCGGAACTACCAGAAAGACCCGAAAGGAGTCAAGCAAGAAACAGTTTGACGATGAAATGTACATGACGAATTTCAAAAGGTGTAAGAAGAAATTGGCAACTGATGGCAGCAATATCCCTACAAAGAATTTGAAGGAGAATGCAAGCGAATTCAAAAATGACGAATCGAAGAGGCACAACCTGATTTTGAAGGAAGTATTTGAAAATGCGGAGATACAAACTGCAAATCTAGTAAGTGATCACAATGAGGACATTAATTGAAACAGTCAATGATTTGCTCAAAAGCTATGACAATTTAAGCATGCGCTTTTAACCAAATATGTTGTTTTAGAAATTGCCACAGTCGACAGCATTCGGTGAGATTTATAAAAAACTCTCAAAGAAATATGTAGATGACGACATTCATAGGAAGATCATGCCAAAAGTAAGTATAATACGTGCAAGCCGTATTAAATAAGTAATAAGAGGCAGTCAAGTGATGACAGGAGTTCATGGTTCAGAATGGAATTTGGCTATAACCTGGTGTATTCAGTCCTTTGGTAGTGAACAAAAACCCCAGCAAATATTTTTGAAAAATATAAAAACGCGGTTTTTGTGTTTTGGGTTTTCAGCAAAAAGTGAAAAAAAGTGTTTTTTTGTTTTCAGAAAAATTTGGTGGGGTTTTTGTAGAAGATCATTTCGTAGTAGAATTGTACTAGATATTATTTACAAATTTTACATCCATCGAAATTTGGAGGGAAAGTCCTTCTTTGCAACATGAAACTGCGACGAATTCTGTTCCCTCAGTTACTGCTTGCCCAGTGGAAGCTGGACAATCAACGGAACGTGGCCCGTTGAAGATGATTGACATATCTTTGGAATATTCTGTCACTACCACTATAACGCATGTGTCTAATTCCTCAACCCAAACAGATGGAGTCGCACAAAGGTTGTCTGAAAAAAATTGGAATGAGCCGAAGCAGAAAACTGTCGCTAAACCATTCAATTTTTGAAATTTTGGTGGAAACCCCAAAGCAGACGAAATAAAATTAAGTGCGACTATTTCAGTTTCCACCAATGCAGTGCAGAAGTGGAACAATAGAACAATCAGGACATTGGTCAACGACATGCTCATCTTTTTCTTCGATCGAGGGACGTTAAAGAATTCATCTTCAACGGAGAAAGGGTGCAATCTACATAAAAATAAAGCACCGAAACCAATGTTTGATGAAGCCCAAGTGGATGCTATAAAGCGTGAGCATTCAGAATTTTTCTTATTGGTTTAGTTTTGTTTTTTATTAGCTAACGGACATTGATTTACTTTTCTGTACGCCGGTTGTAAGCGCAAAACTTAATTTTTCATGTTTAAAACATATTGCAGCTCACACAAGACGCAGATTTCCCGAAATTAGAGGTGCGAATGGTACGATAGAGGATACCATACGAAATAAACTACATAATGAAAAAAAAGAATAAAAAGGACAATCCAGATTCGCGAGTTGAAATTTGATTAGAATTTTTTTTATAGGACGAGAATGAATATATAATCTTCGGTTTTATTTTTTTCAGAAATGAACCGAGTGAATGACCTCATTCATTTCAAATTGGCAAAAAATTTTTGTTATAAGTGTGGTATTTTTAAGCTAATTTATATATTCATCTTTTTCTTTCTTACTTTTAGAGAATAAACTGCAATATATGTTATTATTGGCATCCGAAACCTTATGCTGTTAAGTTCATTTCACCACCAGAAAACCCCTTTCCATTGTACATATATTAAGATTCTGTTGTTAAAGACACAATATTATAGTATTTGATCGTTTTACAATTTGAAGTGTATATTTTTTTATTAGATATCTTCAAAATTGAAAACTTCAATGTCAAATCTACAAAACTTCACTACTGATACATATTTGAATTTTAACTATTTCACTATATAATTACTTTGAATTGAAATCCTGCACAATTGGAAAATTCCGAAAAAGCATTAAAAACTTAAGATTTTGTAAGTAGCTTTCCAATCTTACAAGCCTGTTTCCAAATTAATATGTGAAAGAATAAAAAAATGTGCCTTAATAATAAAACCATGCAGGAACTAGGCAGTGAAGATTTAATTATTTCAAATTTGATAATGTTCTAAATTGAACATTTCAAACTCAGTGCCTTTGAAACTATTTTTTTTGAGGGAATAAAATTGTACAATTATAGTTGGAATTATAGTAATCTTGTTTTATATTTGTATTTTATTAATTGGCGAGGCAACATTTCCCGCACGCCGTAGAGCGCGTATAATATTACTAGTTTTTATATAAATTTTGTGAACGTATTTGTTTCTGATCGTGGCCCTAAAACCATAAAATCATCGATTTTGCAACTTTAAAGGACAGTCTTCTCAAAACTAAGTAGTTTGTACATTAGGGTGGTCCAAAATCATACCAGTTGACATTTTTTTCGAATAGAGGGCATGCCCCTATGCCATTTCGTAAGGTTCCCAGAAAAAAATTCCCTTTAATTTTGCGCCAAATTGGTTAATATTAAGACGTGCCTCAAGGGCCCGGAAAATCCCATAAGATTAACGAGGGAAAATTTTTGTTTTCGGAAAAATGAGATTTACGTTTTTGGGCTTCAACTTAGCTTGCAGGAGATATTCAGAATTTGCTGGGGAGTTTCCAGCGAATAATTTCCGCTAAATTACTTTGAATTTTGAAACCCCCAACCCCCTCTCCTTACGGAGCAAGGAAAATGCCGCAAAAAACTAAAATTGATAATTTTTCGCAAAATTGACATATATGCTCTGTCTTTCACTTTTTTGCTATCAATTATTTTTATTCGGAAAGCGAAATATTTTTAAGCATTTTCTAACTAATTTACAATTGCTTAAACAATTTTCATTTGTTTAAATATATATTTTCTCCGCCTAACGCATTGAAAGGTACTTTTTACGTTTAATCAGACATTGGTCATCTTCAGGAAGACTGATCTTTATTTCAAACATTTACCAATTGCTTAAAGAATTAATTATTATTAACTTGTAACTTTTTCTTAAAAAGAGGTAGAAAAACCTAGTTTTTAAAATTTGATTAAATTTGTCGCTTATCATTAAATATCTGCGTTATTGAGATATTACTACCCCATTTTGTAGCAAATTGTTGTAGGCTAACGGCCATATTGAGAACCCTATTGAAAATCGACAATTGTCAAACATGAGCCTTCACTCAAGGTTTTCTAGAATCTTGAAAGAAGGCGCACGTGACAAATTGTCACTTCCAGTATGTACGAAGACGAGCCTGCTAACCCTGAAAATGCCTCATGCTCGCCAAGCCACTTTTTCCTTTCTCCAAGTTAGTCTTGAAAGGGCCGAAAATTCCATCGAGTCACGTAGGTAGCAAGTGATCACCTCGTGCTCGGAATTCCTTTCTCTTTCCAGCTCACGCGCGAGTCCTTCTATCTTTGTCTCCTGCTCTCACTCTTTTTTTCCTCCTCACCGCCATGACTCACCGGCCACGTGCCGGTAAACAGCCGAGGATCTCAACCGGCGGAAACAGTTTCTCAACATAAAAACAGAAAACGGTTCTCGTTTTATAAATTACTAATTGAAGAGGAAACTTTATTAATTTGAAGTAATTTCACCTAATTTTAAGTTTCATAACAATCTTTTGCGGTTCTTTTTTTTCTTTTAATTATAATTCTGTCTTGAGTTGAGATTTCGCATGTTACAAAGTAAGTAGTTGTAAGTTTCTATGTAAAAATTAGTTATTTAAAATTTTTCCGTAAAATTTTATATTTTCTGGATTCGAGCCCCCGACGTACGGTAGACGGTGAGCTAAAAGCGTGGTGGCTTCCCCACGAAGCAGTCTAGCTTCGGTTTCTGAAAGCTGGCCAATAGCAGAGCTTAAAAGATCCACACTCTTCCTGCTGCCAGCGCTCGAGTTTGGGGAACCGCATAAAGGCGGCAACCGGAGCCACCAAACGGCACTTATTCTTCGCTCTCTCAAAGGGGCTGAGGCAGTTGCTCCCGCTTTGCTTCCGCTTCAGAAACGATTAATAAGGAGAACATCAAACCAAGCAATCTCTGCCTTTTGAAAAACTACCCTCTCTCTCTTTTTTCTGAAGTTTGGAGGATGGCTATCTGCCAGCCCCGTACTCCTCGATTTTGGAGGTCAGCTATCTGCCAGCCCCATACTCCCCGAGTTTGGAGGTAGGCCATCTGCCAGGCCCACTCACCCCGAATTTGGTGGTCGACTTTCTGCTGGCACCGTACTCACTGAGTTTGGCGGTCGGCCATCTTCCGGCCCCGTACTCAACCTGAGCACCACGACTCTCCCGTCGAGGTCCACTTCCGAATTCTCTGCCCTGAAACTTGGAGGTCTGCCTCCGCCGACCCTGTCCTCGCCCCCCCCCCTGTTTCACACCGTTTTATTTTATTTTTTTCTTCTTCTCGTAGTCCCGCTTATGCCCAGAGGAAGAAGACGACGCCCCCATCTCAACTTGGTCACCTGTCTTCGTCAGCAAAGACGCGCCGTCGGGACCCTACAGGCCGTCCCCTCACCCGAATCCAAGCTACTAGCGCCCCCTCAACCTTCGAGTAAGCGCTGCTCGAGGTCGTGCGGGGGCCACCAGGTATCTCAGGCCCACGTTTCCGCAAACGTAGTCGGGAGACCCCCACTATCCGCACTCTGCCACTTTCGCCATTCTTCGGCGAACCAAGGGTCACCTTCCTCTCCGCCCACGTCAATCGTCTGAAAGAAGGCGACCCAGCCTTAGGCGCACCCATAGCCTCCTCCATCCCTCGACACCCCGGGTACTGCACTCAATCGAGGAATCCTTGCTCTCCCATCGGGGAGTCATCTCCCGGGCTCATCGAAAATACGTATGTATGCAATATTTCATGTCGATTGGATATGTGATATGACCTGATATGTGGTTTGACCCATACATACAGGTACATGCATATACCCATACAGCAAGTCAAGTGAAAGCTTTTAATAAAAATTTGACTACTCACTTCCGAATCAATTTGTATAGTTATCTTTGTTATGTTTCCACTTGTAATGCCATCTATTGCATCCTTGGGACAGTGAACCCCGACAGCAGCGGTTCTCACTTGTCAAATGGTACCTTTCAGTAGAAAAGATCTCACTGATCGGCCAGAATTTTTTTCAAAGTATCCTCCGCAAAAATACCATTGAGCGGCGAATGGTAAATCAATAGTTCTCCAATGATATCCCAATAGTATTCCAATGGTATACTTCAATAGTTTACAAATGGTTCTTTTTCTTAAGGGATTTCGCGGAACTTGTTCTGAATTGTCTGATTCTTTAGAGGAAGATTCTTGTAAAGAGTCTGCTTCTGTTGATTCTTGCACCATCGATTCTTCTGTTGATTCTATCAACAATTCTGTCTCTGCAATTTCTTTCTCTAAAGGTTCTTCTGCTGATTCTTCTTCCTCTGCAGTTTCTTCCCCTAAAGGTTTTTTTGCTGATTCTACTTTTTCTGCAGTGTCTTCCTCTAAAGATTCTTTTTCTGATTCTTCTTTCTCTGCGATTTCTTTCTCCAAAGGTTTTTTTGCCGACTATTCTTTCTCTGCAGTTTCTTCCTCTGGAGGTTCCTTTTCTACTATAATTCTGATTTCTCTGCAGACTCTTCCTTCTCAGCTCCTTCAGCATCAAGATCAAATATCGGAACTTCGTCGGCTGCGGAACTCGCCGAATCTGCAACTTCATCAATCACCTGAAGCTGTTCTCTCCACAGAAGAACCTCAAGGTGCTCCCTATCTTCATCCTGGGACTGAGTATCTTCATCCTGACGTTTTTCTTCCACAGTTTTGTTTTCTGGAACCGGTTCCGCTTCATCGGGTGTTGATTCAATATCTTTGATTATTTCAGAATTATCTTTGATTTGTTCGGTTTTATCTTTGATTACTTTAATTTTATCTCCCTCTACCGATTTGTTTGAAGGATTCTTCATTGTAAACCGTTGACTCGCTATCCTCTCGAGTTCTCGTTTTTCGAATTGGCCGAGTGAATTTTGTGGCCTTAAAGCTACTCACTGACTTAAAAAAACTGCTCCTACTTATCCTATTTTTCGGAACACCAGAGTCTGAACTCTGATTGCAATTTGCTCGTTTTAGCCTTTTAGTTGCAAGTTTTTCTACCGGAGCTGGTTTCTCAGACGTGGTTCTCTGTGGTATTCTCGGTTTTTCGAAATGAGGTTTCTCTTTCTCAACTTTTTTTACTTCTCTATTTTTTCCCCTATTTCAGGTCTTTCTGCTTTCTCAGTTTCAATTTTTTCAACCCCCTGCGCTATTGGTTTATCGCCATCGGAAATTACGATAGCCTCGCTGGCTTTGCGAGTTCCTTTCGAAATGACACGAAGGGGATTCTTTTGCTTTGGGAACCTCTTCTTCTTTGGAAACCTCTTTTGCTTTAGAAACCTCTTCTTCTTTAAAAACCTCTTTTGCTTGGGAAACCTCTTCTGCCTGGACAACCTCTTCTTCTTGCTTAACCTCTTTTGCCTTGGAAACTTCTTTTGCTCCGGGAGGTCGACCTTTTTTGGGAATTTCTGTTATCTTGGAGATTTCTGTTATCTTGGGAAGTTCCTTCATCTCGGGAAGTTGTTTTAGCTGCGCTTCTGTTTTTGTACTTGACCAGCTTTCGCTGCCGGAAGAACTGTTTTCGGTGATTGTGAAAACAAATTTCTCATCTTCGGATTTGTTGATGCTGTAGGGTTTGGGTCCCTGGGTGTTTGAAGTAGTTATAATGTCTTTTATAAACACTTCACACGTTTTTGGATCGATGTTATCATTTGCGTTCCTCTTGCGCTTGTTTTTTCGGGTGTTCTTATCGGGATCCTTTCGAATCCAGCAATCTTTACAGACTGTGCGTCCCGTTCGGTGAAGTTTAAACATATTCACACCCTTTCCGGTTTTAATCTCGCACTCGTCGTAAAAGCGGTTTTTAGATTTTTTGTTCGCCTTGTCGCCGCTCATCTTTCCGGAACCTTCGCGTCCGCGTGCCATTGTGCTTGAGTAGCTATCCGTGTCGGAAGGTGTGTGTAAGTCCATCCTCGGACTCTTTATGTGCGTTGCCTTACGAGAGTAGTATAGCTGGGGGCTTTAGAGGCAACTGCGTAGTTCCAATTGTCACTGACAGATAGCGCTACTGTCGCTGTTAGTGAGTGACCGACAACTGTTTTACCGACAGTCGGCAACGCAGTCGGTAAGGTAGGGAAATGACATGTGATCTCGTCTCGGTCGATAAGGATGGTCCCTGCAATGCCGACGAGTGTGATGTCAAAGTTCTGGCAGCTTGCATATGGTGACTACTATACAATCTTCATAACATATAGTCATGTATACGGAAATTTCCACAGTCGATATATTGTTGCTCCTCTTGACCACAAAAGTACAGTGATATGACGTTTTAGTAACTTTTGAACAATTTCTACTCTTCAGGATTTGATGTTGAACTTGCGTGAGGATGACTGGCTACCAGTTTCACCGATGAGTCTAACCTTCCATCTTTTTGAATTCAGCACTGATGATAATTTGCATTTTAAATTATGAATTCAAATTGTATGTAGTAGAATGCATCATGTGATTTCGGGGTGTATAAGACATACTGTTGATCCCACAGAAGGCTTTCAGATACTGAGCGGTAATTTAAAACTTCACACTTAATATTTTTTCACAAATTCAATCGAATTGTAGTATTCGCCGTGATATCACATACAGAGATCAACTTTGAGACAGGCTCCTTTTGTTTCCAAAAACAGATCTTTTTCTGCTTCTAGAAGGTGAGACACTCTCTGAGGTAAAAAGACAGAGAATTTGTTTTCTATAAATACGAAAAACGCAGTCATTCCAAAATTTGTTGAACATTTTTTATATCCGTGAGTTCATATCTTTTATACATGTGTAGTTCTTTTAGTTTCTTCAAAGGAAGAAAGCCATCGTTGAGGGCGGTTCTGTTCAGTTTCGTGAGAAAGTCCATCCTCGACGCTTTATTTGCTTATTAATAGTCACAGTATTAAATTTTCTTGTTGAATTATAAGGTCGGATCGCGTTTGTATCACCTGTTTCAGTTCGTGAATGTTATTGAGAAAAACGTTTAAGCGACTAGTAAGCTCTTGCTGCTTTTCTTCACGATCTGACATCTGACAGTAGACTGATGAAATCGAAGAACTGGCCTCCTGTTATAGGCCCTTATCCCCACCACCAGATATCTGGAGATCTTTCCTCAATATTACATACCGTGATGCAATAAAAATCTAGCGTTGATTTAACGTTGACTCAACATTGATTCAACGTTGATTCAACGTTGGCTCAACGTCGATTTACAGATTGATACCTTCATATGACTATGCGTTGGCTTTCAAAAGGGCAGTCTAGGCATACTTGGAGAAAACATCTGAAAATGTGAATAAATGCTTGTAGCTATTATTCTCGTGGGCATAGGGTAGCATTCAACCAAATCTGCCTGCCAAATCACGTCTATACTACACATTTGCACGCGATGGCGTGGATAATTCTTTCTAGCAGGCTTAGGCAGTTCTGCGACTACTATCAATTTATAGCATTGATTCATCATTAGTTCAACATTGAATTATCGTTCACTCATCTGGAAAACTACGCCCTATACAGATGGGACAGAAAACAATTGTAGAGCGTCTCTTCAAATGAACACTATCAGTTTTGT
>JAUMHM010085203.1:0-11787 GCA_032362435.1 Melikaiella ostensackeni
TCAATAATCTTAACGAAATAAATAATAAAAACATAAAAATCGAACTGTTTTCAAATGCATCTTAAAATTAAATTTTATTGGTATTAAATTACATGTTTCCATGACTTTTTTGGAATTATTAGACACAGTTGATCTTATTTTTGCATGATTCATTTTTTATTTATTTTTATTTGTAAACAGCATTATGTTTTTAATTATTTTTTGAATTTCTTTAATGCATGGCAGTGCTAAAGCCAGCCTACCTGATCGGAGCGCCATTTGTTGGATTAGTTCCACTGCCAATTCCCCTCCGGACGCTAAGAGAACCACTACTACATACACATACACGGCCGTTGCAGGGGGCTGCCACTGGTATATATGTGGCGTGGAACGAAGAAACCTACCTTACAGCACCTTTTCAGATTTTCGAGAAAATCGTGTTTTCATGGGACGGGTCCCTTCGAGTAGCTTAAGCAGACATAGAGTTTCCCCTCCGAGCGTTTCCCCTTCCATACACACACTCGGCCAGCCATGCGGGCCAGGCCGCGACGATATAGACAGCCAGAGCCGTATGAACCAGATAGAGGGGGTAAACTGTTTCCCCTCGTGCAAAACTTGAGTTAATTGAACGTCATATAAAATGCGTTATATTTCGTTCAATTTTTATCGAATAGATTTAAGAATGGGCTCATTCGATAGGGCATACTTTCGTTATTTGGAATCATTCAAAACCTCGCGCTCGATTTTTGGTGCTGTAAGGTCGGTTTCTTCGTTCCACGCCACATATAATACACTAGATAGAGGATGGCGTATGCTCGCTTGGTCGAGCGGTGTCTACGGTTGGAGCTATTTTAAGTTTGATCTCTTTGCAGGATTAAGCGCGAAATTTGAAATACACTCGAAGCGTCAAATATGATATTATACAATATAAGAGCCAAATATTCTTCTCCACGATAAAATACATAACAATGCAAAAGATTATGTTACATTGTATCATATTCATAATTTTTGAAATTCTTTAATCGAATTTCACTGGAATTATGAATTTAACGTACAACAAATTCATAATTTCAAAATGAATATACGGTAACGCGTTACTTTTTTCAAAAAGCAACGGTAACGGTGACGCGTTACATATTTTCAGGATGTAACGGTAACGTTAACACGTTACTTTTGATTGGTAACGTGTCAAGCACTGATTGATATATTAGTTATTTTCCAATTGAAAGATGTAAACAAATGTTTCCATTTCACAAGCTATGATTTTTATATCTTCTTCTTTGTACAACTGATAAATCACAATTCCCAAAGCGTAATCGCTGGTGTCCGTTTGTAAGTAATAAGGTTTTGAAGGATCTGGAAAGTGGACCATGATCCATGATCAAAATAGCTCTTTCACTCTTTCGAAAGCTTGTTGGTGTTTCTGTTCCCAACGCCACTTGTTTCCTTCCTTGAGCAGTTCTAGCAAGGGTACCGATTCCTTGGATAATTTTTCCGTGAACTTAGCACTAAAATTGACAGTTCCTAGAAATCTTTGTAACTGCTTCTTATTTCGCGGTACATTGAAATCCTTGATAGCTTGAATTTTCTCGGGATCTGGTCTTATACCGTCTGCTGAGAAAATATGTCTTAAAAAGGTGACCTCATTTCGTTTAAAATTACATTTAATGAAACTCAAAGTGACGTCATGTGCCCTAAATCTTTCGAAGAATAATTTCAAGTGGTGAAAATGCTCATCTTCGAACTCTGAGGCCACTAGTATGCCATTGACATATGAAATGACGAATTCTTGCAGATCCATCATCACAAAATTTTTTATTCAGGCACCTTCAAAATAAAATCTCCATGTTTTCCGTACCTTCATGTTCCTCTTCCAATACTTCATTTAATTTCCTGCATCAAGGCAGAGCCGAATTTTATCTAACTTTTTTACTGTCACTACTGAAGGGTTTCTATAAGGACTAGATGATCTACTGATAATCCCAGAATCGATTATTTTCTGTATTTCCTTATCGACTTGTTTTTCGTGATTGATTGGAATTGGATAACAATTGGCATGGGGTAATTTAGTATCTTTCACCTCTAGTCTACATTGATAACATGAGATCCTTCCTGGTCTTTGGGTAAAGATATGAAGATACTTCCAGATAACGTCCTTATATCTAAGTCTTGTCTACATTTTTTGTAGAAGTGTTCTCCATCGTTTCTTCCTGTGTTCTGAGAGTGCAAGTTTTGTTTTCCTGGTGGTGTGTAAGAGTATCTTCTTGGAAGTTTAGGATTCCGCATAAGAGTTTTAAAATGTCAACACCTAGTACACATCTTTTAGTAAGTTGGGGTACCACCAACAGGACGCATTTATATTCCATATCTGTAAATCTCAAATTATTGAATACTTGTTTGCGTAATTTTATTGGTCTTCGTCCTGTGGCTTCGACTACTCATATCCCTACAATGGGAAGTTTTGGACATTTCTTAAATGTGTCTATTTTTTGGTAAAATTCTTCTAAGGTACATGAGATCTGACTCCCATTATCTGCAAATGCCTCACCTCCTATATTTTGAATTAAAGCAATTATCATCGGACTCTTTGTTGCGAATTCCTAATGTTTCTTTCTGTTTGTCTCCGATTCTCTTCTACTGTTCTGAATCCGTTCCTTTCTGGATCATTTCGGGCGTTCTGGAAATTCATGCCAGAATTGCCAGGTCTTTTCACCTAATCATGATGTCCTTGAATATTGGAGGAGCAAGTCCTTTGTCCTCCCTGAACAATTTTATAGCATATGATGCCATAGATATATCTTCCGCAGGAGAGTAGTAGCCAAACTCTAGTTTTGACTTGATCTCGTGTAGGGTTGTCTCGTTCCAATATCTATCCTTAAGCTTTGCGCAGAATTCTCGGAAATCATCATTATCTTCATTCACCGGGTCCCACCAATCTCTAGCCATGTCCCTCAAACAGCTACCAATGATGAATGCACTCTGTATGTTAGTGGGTCTACCTGCGGCCCAAAAATCTGTTAATTCCTCCAGGAATTTTATTGGTGGTGACCCTTCATTAAAGACGGGTATCTTGGGCATTATTTTGAAACATTCACTGTTTGCTCCACCATCTAGATTATCTTGCTGTGCTGGTCCAAGATTATGGAATATCTTCAGCTAAATTTAAGATACGTTTGTTTGTGGTCATAGCATGATCCGTGACGCCCGTTAGTCCCCCTCTGACGACTTAACCACGAATTATATTCATTCTTCGTGAAGAGCTAACTGGATTGTTTGTGTTCTCAAACATGCTCGCTTCTACGTCCTCGACTTCTCCGCGTAATTTTACTGATACTGTCTTGAGTTTCCTTTCGACACCACCAAGGCTGGAAAAAAGTTCCCGAGCTGCATCTTGTAGTTTCTTGCTTTCGCGTTCAAGTTCGGCATATATATCCATGTCATCAAAATTGCGAGAATACATTTCATCGTTGCTGGGTAGAACCGTGTCTATAGAGGTTAAATCGTTCTGCGTTTTTCTGGCCTATTCACTTTAGGAATTGTTCCCAGAGATCTGTCGATGGTTGGTAGGTGTAGTCACCTAGTGTGATGGGCGATCTGAGCGGTTCCATCACCCCCTAGATCACCTCTATGGGTGTGTTTTCTAGATTATCAGCGACAGATTTTTAATCGTCATTGACAGCTTGGGTTTGCACATTTGTACTAGGTGTTCGTTTCAGCGGTCTACCTCGATGCATATATGTTATTTAGTTATGATACAATCTGTCTTTGACGCTGGGTCCATATTCGTGTGCCAATATAAGAGTTCTGTTTTGGTTTTCCAATTTTATACTAAAAATTCAAGGATTAATGACCTAGGACATGTAAACACAAATTGAATCAGGCAATTTGAATTAACAATTTTCAATTTATTTTTACACACAGTTTCTTACAATGTCGAGATCTTGACATAATACTTAAGGTGATTCAACTCTTATAGGATATAATCTCAAATAAATCGCAGAATTGAGTAATAGTTATCAGATTCGAGCCTTTATATAATCTTAAGCAAGTCGTAGTATTCATTCACCGCTATCAGTTTTGTATAACTATAAATTCGTGTATCAGTCTCGCGAACCTCCTTAGTATAAATATCTAATTTACGTACATAATAATCAGTCTCATCATCGAGTATCATAGGAATACGGCCGCTTGAATAGCGTACACCGCGAGAGAGGATTCAGTCTTGGTAGCCCAGACGGCGTACATCAGGAAGATAGGATCGGACTCAGCAGCCTAGACAGCGTGCACCGAAAATGGCTGGCAAAAGACAGCTTGGACAGCGTACGTCTTTTGCCTAGGACAGGAAACTGTTTCTATGTCTAGATGGCGAACTAGAATTCAGGCGGAGGAAACATTTGAGATCAAATTCAATAAATATAAATCAATACAAATTTGAATCATCACGAGTTTCAATATCAATTTTCCAATAAATGTGAATCAACACAAGTTGCAATATCAATTTTCAACAAGGGCTTCAATATCGATTGTCAATACCTGGAGCCGTGGTGGCGTGCCCAGAAAATAAATAAGATCGAGTTTTTGGAGCCGAGGTGGCGTACCCAAAAACTCAAGCCAAAATCACAATTTGGAGCCGAGATAGCGTACCCAAAAACAAAATATAGTCAAGATTTAGAGCCAAGGTAGCGTACCTTAAACTTGGACAAAATCAAAGTTGGATTCTGAAGCCGATTTTACAGCGCAGAAGTCAAGTCGAACCTCTCGAGGATCCAGCTGAATGTTATAGGGTCGCTTACCCGCTGGTATCGACTCTCCGTTCGTTCGCCTTCTTATAGACTCTACTACTGAATTTGGTTGCGGGAGAAAGCTCCCTGCGCTTCCTAGTGGTAGGATTCCCGTACTAGTCAGCTCGCGCTCACCTTTCATCACTATATCTAAAGCTACCAACTTACAGTAGCTATCTGTCAGCTATTTACCTATATCCAGCTATAACTGAAAATCGCAACCGTTACAGCGTGTTGTCGTTGATATAACATGCAAGAATTGGCGAAATTCTTGGAGGAAACGCGATCCCTCTAATTTCATTACCAGTAAAAAAGCCAGTTTCTTCACTTGATACGAAATTTCAAAGTCTTTTATGGACCTTGAGCCGGGAAAGTAGGCAGAACATGAAGCTTTCATCAAAGGACGCAAGTTACTGAAAAAAGTAACAGTTACTAATGATATTGCAGAACGGGGCGTCGCACCTATGACGCAGTACAACAAACTAATTACAAAAAATAAGAAAGTGAAACAGAATCTCCATCTTGTTGTTCAAGATAATCGGCAGAGTGTTCCCGATATGACGTAGTCTACATTATCTGGCAAGACGCAAACTGAATAAAATCATACCGAAATAATATTATCATTAATGATAATATTCAAGACACTGCATAAATAATATTTTTTCATTCAGATGTAAGTACTACGTTCTTCTCGTATTTTTCAGTAAATGGATACCATTCAAAAATATAAAAATAAATCTCTCCCATATTCTCTCGGATTATCTTATGAGTTCTGAATCAACATTTCTTCGTTGATAAAGTTTCAAAGTATTTTATTGAAAACTGTAGTAATAGGCTTTTTTTAAATTTCGAATTGACCGACATTTTGGATTGTTTCAATATTTGAATTTCTAAAATTATCAAGTAGTTTGTGAAGCCAAACGGTTTGTTTTTACGAAATGTCAAAGTATTTAGTTGGAAAAATGAGCTTTTTGAACTTTGTAATTTTTCAAAATCTTGACTTTTTGACTGAAGATATTTTAAGCATCCCATGCAAATGTTTATTTTCGGAGATAGAATCATTTGAATACAAATTGAAAAAGCTATGCAGATTTTTCGTTTTCGCGTGATTTTTCCCATGTAATTCCCATGGGAAATTTTAAGGCCCATGTTTATTGGGTAAATATTAACCAATTTGGCTAAAATTTGGGCTACTTTCTTTTTTTGGGCATACGTACAAATTCCGCTAGTGCACGAAGTAAAAAATACCGCATCTGCCGCTGTCGGAACAGTACTCATCTCTGTTCGGACAGTATTCACAGTTTGCTTCTCAATTTAGTTGTGAGAAGCAGCTTAGGTTGCTATGCGGACAGTAAAGATTCGGGTTTGCACAGTAATCCGTACGGTCTCAGGCAGCGATTGAGGAACCGTGAGCTTTACTGTGTCGACAGCGATCGCTGCGGTGTAGAACCGCGATGATCTCTGTTACGACAGATCGCTCTACTAATGTGAAGCGCAATTATTGCACCGATGTCTTGTATTCTACGCTGTTAAGGACCGTGAATGAAATGATTCCAACTGTCTGACATTGAATTATAGACTTTATAACTTTTATATTAGCTAACCAACTTTTCATGAATTTTTCATGATGATTTTGCTTGTAATACACTTTTGCACCAAGAAATTTGCGGAAAATTTTTTTTCTTGAAAGTTACACCAGAACATTTTCAAATGAACGTAGCAGTGGAAATCATTAGAATTTTACTCACCTTCATTAATTCTGATTTTATTTCCTGTCTTTATACCCGCATAATAATTGTTGTATTAGAAAAATTATCAATATTAATGAAAAACTTATTTCAAGTAATGAAAATATCATGTATTTCAGAAAATTTGCACTAAAAGTATATGATTACATCTCAAAATCATACGACAAAGTACATTTACGAATCATAGTTATTTGAAAATACTATCTTTTTTTATTTTCAACCATAAGGTTATCACATGAATTCTTTAACTGGAAAAACTACAATCTCCAAGTAACGACTCGAAGAAGGTGTAAACAACGTTTATTCTTACAAAAGTTGCTTAAATATTAACTTAAATACCAGATTGAATGCTTATATCAAACATCATATCACTTATTTACTTTTCTACAAGTTACAAAGTGTTTTTCTTGTACATTCTGAGGGCTCCTTGGAAGTATTGCAACTGGTAGAACTATGAACTACATTTAATATATGTGCCACTTAGATCCAACGTTTAGGTATGTACTGACTCCGCGCCTTAGTGGAACATATGCGTGAAACCGAGCAGTTTTGGAGTTCTGCCACTGTTAGGCATTACCAAATTTTCGAATCAAGAAGATAACCATCATGAATTTTGTAGGCATGGTAGTGTTCCACATAGTATGTGTATGTAGTGATATTTTTCAAAATTCTTTTTTTAAAAGAACGAAGTTTGTTTATTCATATGAATAAATTATTAATTTGGAGAATCACTTTCCTTTCGCCGTAGTATATATTCAATTCGTTATGTATACTGATTATTAATATATATTTCCAATGTATATCAGTAGTATATCTATTTCCTCAGACTTCTTCTATTTATTTATTTTTGTTGTTGTTGAACTATTGATTCTAGGATACCTTTATGAAGGAAAATTGAAATATCAACATTTTTACATGCTAAATATTTATGGTAAAAATATCATTATATAGCAAAAATTTCTTGTTAACGGAATGTATTTGACACAAAGTGAGGTTAAGATTTTCAAACAATGCTAAAATGACATATAAATCGTCCTACCCGTATAATCGTCGTTCCCGCGAGCACTTTGAAGGAATGGTGCGAAGAACACTTTAATTATGAACCGTTTTCACTTGCTTTCCACCAATTTTATCGAAATTAATATGAAAACAATGCGCGCTGATAGAACGACAAAAAAGACTGCCTGTCAACGTCGATGCAATCTGTCGTAACAGCGATCACCGCAGTTTCAGACCGCGATGATTGGCGGTCCGCACAGTAATGTTTACGGTTTCTCGATCGCTGTCGGATACCGTACAGATTACTGTGCAAACCTGAATCTTTACTGTCCGCATAGCAACCTTAGCTTTTTGCTACACTTTTTCGTCCACGAAGTAACTATCGCGGTGCGGACAGCGACCAGTGTGGTATATGTGGAACTCGCGCTTCGCGCTCGGTGTTATATGTTCTTCATGTACGAATTACTGATTTTTTTTTAATTCAAATGAAAAAGGATATTTATTTACTTGAGGCTCTATTGGCCTTAAGGAATACATTCTCATCATAATATTCGCGCTTGATTTTCTGCGCTCGCCGTATAATATATACAAATAAATAAGTGAAAAGACGATTAAAAATTATCTTGATGATTTACGATTGACCCTATAAAGAAATGTTTAAAGGCAATTTTATTTGACTTTTTAAAAGCACAAATTCCACTCTCTTGACTTTTGTTCTTATCTCGCGTCGTTTGGTTCAAAAATTGCAATTAAAATATTCCAATATCATTTTTCATACTTAAAAAGAAACTATGTCTCCTACCAAAAAATGTTCAGGAGAAAGCTTTCAGGTCTTCGTAAAAGCAACAATTTTGATATCTCAACTTTTTTTCGTATTCCGCGTTATTTGACTCAAAATTTTAGTTTTCGATTTTTCAAGAAAATTCAAAAAGTTGTTATTACATTCTTGTAGGGCTTCTAAAAAGAAACGTTTTTCTTTTCCTGACTTTTTTCATATCGTGCATTGTTTGGCTTAAAATTTTTATTTTAGTTTCTTTTTTGAATTTTGTAAATGCTATAACTCTCACAATTTTTGTTTCATCGAAAAAAGTCATAAGGGTACATTGTTCGACTTCCTGAGTACTACGAATGTCCGTACATAGATTTCGTAAATTTGAAAAAAGTGGTCTTAAAAATTTTTAAATGCTCTAACTTTTTGAATTTTTGTCCAAAATGGCTGGCTAACGAACTTGACGTTCATTTTAGGACATTAAAATATTATACACAAGGCCAATCCAATCGGTCAATTCTTTCGAAAGTTATCGTGTTCACAAACTAAAAATCTACATACACACAGGCAGATAGACGGACAGGTAGACACATTCGTAAAAACATGTTTTTCGGGTTCAGGGGGTCTCAAAACGTGGACATTGGACAAAACGGGTGGGGGGGGCAAATTTTACACAAATCTAATACATTCTCTGATGAGAATGTAAAAATAAGGATCACCTTACTGAATACGTGACAGAAAAATTCGAAAGTCTACGTTTTGAGACCAATTTTAAGCCAAACAATGCACGATATCAAAAAAAGTCTGGAGAAGAAAACCATATCTTTTTGAAAGCCCTACAAAATTGTCATCACAATTTTTTGATTTTTCTCGAAAAATCGAAAACTCAAATTTTTAGCCAAATAACGCGGAATACGAAAGAAAGTTGGGATATCAAAATTGTTGCTTTCACAAAGACCTGTAAACTTGCTTCTAAACATTTTTTGGTAGGAGGCATAGTTAGTTTTTCAATTATAGAAAATAGTATTGGAATATTTTTATTCTAATTTTTGAGCCAAACGACGCGAGATAAGAAAAAAATAGTCAAAAAAGTATAATGTGTGCATTTAAAAGGTCAAATAAAATTGCTGTTTCATATTTCTTTATAGGAGCAATCGTAAATCATCAAGATAATTTTTTAATCATCTTTTTAATCATTTATTTGTGTATATTACACGGTGAGCGCAGAAAATCGAGCGCAAAGCGCGAATATCATGATAAGAATGTATTTCTTGAGGCCGATAGAGCCTTAAGTAAATAAATTTGCTTTCTTATTTGAAATAAAAAATAAATTTAGTGATTTGTACAGGAACAACATATAACAGCGAGCACAAAGCGCGACGACCGGATCGCGCGCCCTAGGCGCGCTCAAACTTGCGAACGAAGCGCGCGATGGGGATGTGCCCGCGAAGCAGCCAGATTTTTATATACTATTATTATAATATATATATATTATAATTATATTATATATAATATATACATATAATATATATATATATATGTATATATAAAATACAACTATCGTTTAAGCAATTTTGTCCTATTATTTTTTTTTAATAAAAAAAATCTAAGTTCCATCTCTATAAAAAATTGTAAATGTTTAGAAAAAATTACATTTCATGTAATGCTGGAAAGTTGTAAAATGGTATAGGACTTCTAAGTAGCAAAACATTACACTATAGTTATCAAAAAAATTGTACTGAAAAAATGGTCTCAAATTATGGTAGAATTCTAAGTCCCGTCGTCAAAAAGTTTAAATGTTCAGGAAAAAGTACATTTCATGTCATTGTAGAAAGTTTTAAAATGGTCTAAAATGACAAAACCCCAAGATATGACACAAATAAAAATTTCAATCGAGTAAAATTATTTATTCGAAAATTATTTTTTTTATATTCTCGTTAACAGTTACTTTATTCTACATCTACATAAAGTCAAATAATAACAATTAATAAATTAGAAAATGAGCGTTTAAAAAATTGTGTTGCAAATGTTCAGGGTGTGCACTTGACCGGTAAATCGGGAAAATTATAATTTTTACTTTGGACAAGAAATTTTAGTAAAGAAATATAATTTTGAATTCGGGATAAGGAATCTCAATTAAGAAATGTAAATTTAACAATTGGGACAGGGAATCCCCTTGAAGAATTATAATTTTGACTTTGGAACAGGGCATATTGTAAAGAAATATAATTTTGATTTTGGGAAAAGCAATTTCCGCAAAGAATTAGAACTTTGATTTTGGG
Organism: Melikaiella ostensackeni; assembly: GCA_032362435.1. NCBI lineage: Eukaryota > Metazoa > Arthropoda > Insecta > Hymenoptera > Cynipidae > Melikaiella > Melikaiella ostensackeni. The sequence goes on from JAUMHM010085203.1 coordinate 10,559, forward strand.
ACAGGAAATTTTCTAAAAGAATTATGATTTTCATTTAGATTCACTTCAGAACAGGAAATTTCGTTAGGAATTATAATTTTTTCTTGCGAACAGGGAGTTTCCGTAGAGAAATATAATTTTATTTAGAAGCAGGGAATTTTTCAGAATTCCTGTATCAAGTCAGAGTTTGGCACAACTTGAAACATCCCTCTTCCAAATTTTGGAAAAAGAGAGTTACTATATTTTGTAATTATAATAGAAAATATTGTAAATAAATATAATTCTGACTTGAAACAGGGAATTTCGGAAATGAATTTAATTGTAACTAGGTATAGGGAATTTCCTCAAAGAATTGGAACGGAAAATATTTTGAAAATTCCCGTAAAAGAATTCTAATTTTGACTCTGGAACAAAAAATTTCGTAAAGGATTATAATTTTGTCTTGGAACAGGTAATTTTTGACATTGAACGAGAAGTTTTAGAAAATAATTGTAATTCTCATTCATAAAAAGAGAATTTATAAAAACAACACCTGTTCCAAATCAGAATTTTTGTGAATTTAAAAATAAGTTTCGCAAATGAAAAGCCAGAATTATAAAGTTCTCTCCTCCAATTCAAAAACTTTCAAAAAAAGGAAGTTACTGTATTACCGACTATTAAGCGATAGATTTAAGTATACATATAGGTTCGAAGCCCCGTAGTGATAAAAATTTTATTTCCAATAAAATGCTTCAAAATGTAATATTCGTATTAATTCTAAGCAGGATCATTAATATTTGTAGAAAATACTCGCAATCAATTATTATTTATTTTTTAAATAACCTTTTTGTCATATCGTTAGAGTGCAGCAATATTGGGTGTTAAAATTAACCATAAAGTTTGACTGACAAGGGGAACATATGTTGTGGGCAAAGCCCGGAGTGCGGGCAAGTCTAGGATGGACCGGTCATTCCGCAGATTGCCCGAGCGTTGTCGGGCAACGTACGAAACACTTCTTTACTTCAAGGGGATGGGTGTGACAGAACTTCCCCCGTTCTCTTTTCCAGCTCGAAAATTATATTTATACATATTTATTATATATTTATTTATATTTATATTTTATTATATATATATATATATTTAAAAAATTGGTCAAACAACCACCGCAGGGTCCCCCTGGGAGCGACTGTAATTCATGAAAATGACACCGGCTCCCAGTAGAACCGCAGTAAATCACACCCATGGCCACGCCTCACAACCGTGAGATGGGC
>JAUMHM010085204.1:0-11786 GCA_032362435.1 Melikaiella ostensackeni
AAAAGCCAACATACTGCATTGAAAACACCTAGACTCATTATATTAGCGTCTTTAATTAATAAAATATTTAGCGGTTATACAAATGTGCATATTTGATGAGAATCACCCATGTACATGTATATATCGACTGTCCTTAAGAAAACTGTCTCAACAAAGATTTCCGAAAACAGAGTGTATCAACCATATAATCTACACTGTTAGAAATTTCTATAGCCGTATTATTATAAGTGTAATGAAGCAATATGCAATATACGTATAGTAAATTTACTATACAACGTTTAGTAGATTTACTATACATGTTTAGTACTCTGAATTATGAGAAAATAAATTCTTGTGATTTTGCTTAATCTTTACAACTTATTTGAAATCAAAAGGTAAGATTACAAAACGTTTGCTAATGTATCAATCAGAATTGAAATATGACGTATAGGTGAAACTTTTTACGAAAAATCTAGCTAAAGATGAAAGTTCCAGATCCGAAAAATAACTTCTAGATTAGTTTTGTATTTCTTTCATTTAATTGATTATTGTGATACTAATAGCGGCCTCAGTTGAAACTATCAGCAAAGAAATTTATATATAATAGTTCAATTATGAAAATTATTTGATCCGTGAATTATAAAATTTGGAAATTGAATTATAAAAATTATTACTATAAATTTTACAACAGATGTGTTGTAATTTAAGACTACTATTCCGGGAATGTAAATTTACTATGCAAAAGTATAGTAAAAGTGTGGTAAAATTACAAACATTATCAAGAGTGTACTTCGGTAAAGTATCGTATCTCTATGTAACCGTAAATGTAGGTACAACACTAACTCAGCATAATATAGTTGATACACTCTATGTTCTTAAATCTTTGTTAAGACAATTTTCTTCGGGACAGTCGATATATATATCAGACATCTATATGTCTTGTGTTTTGTCGCAGTTGCAGAAGACATAAAAATATTTTATAAGTGCACGGTTAAAAATTGTTGGGATTTTACCACACTTTTACAATATTTACTCATTTATTTATTAAGATATCAATGGGCTTCTGCTTTTTATTACAAGTGAAAAATGAATATTAATCTAGTATAATCTAAAGTAATATGCTATACAATTTGATCAAAATCACATTCTCCTGGGCCGCTATAAGTGTGAGGTAAAATTACAATTACAGTACTGTAAAGGTGAAAAATATAAGAATTATAATTGGTTATTCCAATGCGTAGTGCACCCGATTTGGAAGTTCGGTGAGTAGGACTCGATTCTCGGTACCTGCGAATTTCAATTTTTTGAAAAAAAAATTTTTCCGCAACATTTCAATACATGCACAGAAGAAAGCTGGGCTTATTTTGAGTCAGATAATGACCCAAAATTGAGATGCAGCGTTTTTTAGTCAAGAAGGACTTAAATTTATAGTTGTTAAACAAAACATAATTTACACGATGTTGCCCCGGCAACGACTGATGTAAGACCTGACAAAAATAAAACGCAGCAAAAGTAAATCTAGCTTTTTTCTGTGTGTGTGGCAATATTACAATATCAATATATCTTGTATTGTAACGTTGCCTTACGCGTCGAAAATAGATGTCCAATACATTTATTCTAAAGTTCCAATAGAAATTTTTAACAATGTGACGGTTATCGAGAGGCCATCTAGCTCTTTTTCACTTTATGCGACATGTTTTTTGTACATCCTTTGAAGATTATGTATTTCGCTCAGTTGCAAGTAAGCCATCTCGTAGTTCAAGTATAAATACCATTAAAAATTCTCTTGCTTCTTCTCTTGTCTGAAAAAAGAAAACTGAAACTATTTTTTGTACTAGTAAGTTTTTTAATGAAGCCTGAAGAACGCAATTAGGTTTTCAGTGAGTTTGGATAGGTTTCATGCGAGTTTGTTGAACATTTATAAATTTATATGAACGATTCTAGGAAAAGTCTTTCATTAAAGTTGTCTTGTTCCAAGCACAAGAGACGGTTATAAATACTGCGAAAATAAAGTGAACGGTCCAGAGCAACCACCGCGTGTAACCGACGTTAATTATGAGAGCTTATAGGCAATTGTAGTATGGTCATTTAAATTGTTGGAAAAGTTTATAAATACCTGCCCGTGGTTCTTATTTAGCTTTTTGTGACTGCTTCCGGAACAAATACGTATTTACTAATTTATAGCAATATATTATTTACAACGGTTGATCGTTGTAAAAATTAAAAAATAATTGAAATTCATTCAACGTGAAATTGCTAATTCACAAATCTCGAGGTACGTCATAGAAGAAAACGGTCATATTCTTGGTTACAAATTCAAGTAGTTGTAATAATTATCCTAGCCTAAGGTTAGCTTTTATAAAATTCTTTTTTTTTTCTTAAAATTCTTTTCTGTTAATTTTTTTTTAAGGTTAGGTTTCTTTAACGATGAATCCTTGTACAAGTAAATTGATCCTGCTGAGGGAAGAGCAGAGAGAAAATAAAACCGAAAATTATTGCTAAGCGTAACGAATGATTAGCACAATATTTCTCGTAATTAATTAATTTAATAAGTAAGTAATTAATAATTAATTAATAGCTAAGATAGTCAAATTTCCAATGTTGTGTCTATCAAAATGTTATAATTTATTTTTTCATTGAAAAGTGAAATGGTCCCAAAAACGCGCGCGCGCGTGTGTGTGTAAAAGTTCGTAAAATTGAAATTAGAAAACAAAGCTCATATTCCTCAATCAATTCAACTTAGTCAAATATTAAGGTTTTAGGAGGGGTTGACTACTCGACTTTAGACTCGACTTTTTAGTGTACATCAGATTTCAAGATTTAAAGATTTCCGATCTTTCAGAACATGCCAAGAGATCTGTAAAGATTTTAAGCAATCTCAGGAGATTTCAAGAGATTTCAAAAGGTTTCAAAGATTTCAAGATTTTTTTTTCAAAATGTCAGCTCTGTTGAATGCGAAGCGAATGTTAGTTGCATATTTTTGAATATTTTGTTTTCCTTGTGAATTTGAATGAGTATTAAAAACTGAATTTGATTATTTAAGTTCGGAAGTTTTATGCTGTTACATGTTTCGTAAAATGATAATAAATTTAAGAAACTTCATTTACATGTTTCGTAAATTTAAGTTAACTGTAATTCGGACAAATCCATTGAGTTGCCTACCGTTAACTGCGTTCAGGTGACTTATCCGAATTAAAGTTAACAGTGTTCTTCGAAAACACGGCATAGGTTTCTTACAACCGAAAATTATGTTAACTTTATTTTAATAATTTAAGGCCACTCTACTAAAATTCCGTTACAATTTCGAAATTTGATGTATAATTTCGGAAAACTTTGGAAAATTCAATAAAAAATTTCGTAAATTTAAGATACGATTACCTAAAATATTAGAAATTTCAAAAAATATTCCGTTGATTTGCAACGTAATAACTTCGTTAGACTATTTTATATAATTTAAGACATCATAGGTATTTAACATTCAATACGAAGAAGAAATTTTATAATCAGTAGAAAATGATTACATAATGTTTTAGGTTCCTTGTATTTTCGCAATTACGAACACGTGTTTTATATAAGAACATTTTGAAGTGGAAATGTGTTTAACGTTTAATCTCACTTTAACGGTGTATTCTTAATTAGTGATATAAAAGTTTAAATTGGCAGATAAGAATGTGACACGTCCGATATCATTTATACAAAGGAAAACACGTTTCGCGACTTTTCGAATAATAACGAAATGAAACGTTCATTTAAAAATCTGGGCAACTATTTCTATTTCAATTTGTCGATGTCATTGTATACTAAATAGTGGAAAGCGATTGGTCAGTAGCATCGTAAATGTTTCACATCTGTCTAACATAATAATAGACTGGCTGAAATTAAAGTCTTATATCTTTCGCTAGCATCTTTTGCCATTTTTGTTTCGAACTTGCCGTATCATCGATCCGGAATTACTATTTGCTTCGTGAATCCACTATTGAATTTATCAAACCAAAAATAGAAAAGTATGTCTATTTAAAATGCGAATAGGTCTTTTCGTACAAAAAGTAACCGGAATGTATAAATACTGATAAAGAATATTCAAAGAGAAGCAAATTATAGAGATTAAAAAAAATTCCATTAACAGAAAATATAAAAGACTTTTTATTTATGTATTATTAAGCATTTTTTTCCGCACGCATGCGACCGAGGGATGGCCTTTACATTAGTTAAGCTATTTGTAGGTTGATTTAGAACCATTCTATTCTGATTATTCCATTTTTCAAAAAAGAAAAAATTAATCCAAACCAATAATACATTTCTAAGAAATTGCTAACTTCCTCAAATTTGTAAACTATATTTAAGTCAAATAGATATCTTTTGGTAAGTTGAGTTAACCAGTAACACATCAATTAAAATAAATTGTAAGTGTTCATAGGTATCCCTGCAGATTGGAACAAGTCCTTGCTTAATCTCTCTCTTTTAAAATTTCTTGAAGATCGAAATGAAATCTACTTTCGTATGAAAATTTTGTGTGTACTGAAAAAAGAGCACCCAAAAAATTCACAAATCAAAATTAGACTTCGAGACTAACCGCTTTTCCGGCTCATTAGAGACAATTGCACAATAAATGTACAAACAAAAAAGAAAAAAGAAAGAAAAAGAAAGAGTCAACCCAAACTCACCCCACACTCTTTCTTTTTTCCGTCTTTTTTACACAATGGGGACCAACATGTTTCGAAGCCAATTTAGACCGTTTTCGAGGTAACTCAGAATTTTGATTTTTTTTTCAAATTATTTCTACTGGGTTAGCTTCACAGAAAATCCTGGGATTTTACTTTCATCTGGAAGTTGGATCAAAATGATTTGCAGCTGACTGATACTCAGTTGATTAAAACGTTCCAAATTTGGTATCAATCTTATAATTGACAAGTGAACATTGACATTTGATACATACATATAATTTAAAAAATCGGTCAAGCAACCACAGCAGGGTCCCCTAGGAGCGATGACCTTTTACGAAAATGACACTGGTTTCCAGTAGAACCGCGGTAAATTACACATATGGCCACGCCTCACAACCGTGAGATGGGCGACCACATGGTACGATGGAATCACGATGAAGGGCCGGCGAAACCCTCGTGAATCTTAAGGACACGGAGCGACCCAAGAATGACAACTCTCTGGATCCATCTCGCAAGTGCCCTGGCATTTTTCTGGCACGTGGGTATGGCTTCGAGGTTCGAATCAGTGATGGTTTCGCACCTCCGAGAGCACCGATGACAAGGACAATAATTTTAACCGAATATTCTCGGTACATTCGTCGCAGCTCCCTTATAAAGTCACGATACTTCTTCCCCCTTTCCTTCTCCTTGACTGTGACGTTGGCGTCGGCCGGAGCCGAGAATTCGATCACGAACATAAATTGTTTTTCTTTGTCAAGGAGTGCGATGTCAGGCATCGAGTGTTCAATATGGACTTTGAAACAGAACTGGAAGTTCCAGCAAATTTTGCACAACTCGTTTTCGACAATTGTCTCTATCCCTCTGGGAGCGTTCGGCAGAGCAGGGTCGCGGTTAACGCCATACGAACGACAAAGATGGTAATAAAGCAAGCTTGGGGGCGCATTATGCCTGTAGAGAAACGTCGTTTCCGCGTGAGTGGGACACCTGGATAGTATGTGCCGTAGGTGCTCAGAATTTGCGTGACACGCTCTGCAGCTGTCGCTGGGAACTTCTTCACGTACCCGTGAAGAAATGTTGGCAGGGTTCTAGTGGGGCTCTGACGAGTTTTTCCTTTTTCCAATCAGGCTCTAATAGGGAAAACTAGTAGGAACCCTATAGGTAACGTAACGCTTTGGTTGGTGTAGGCCCTACTAGACTTTCTAGTAGTGTTCTAGTGGGGGTCACCCTTCCACAACCTATCGTCATAACCGCATAATCCGCAAACATAACCTCATTTCCTTCGCAGTTTATTTCTTTGTCTGAAACTTTCGAAACAGTTAATGTAATGAGATATTTTATAGAGAAAGTTTAATAAAAAATAATGCACTTAAGGAGTGTAATAAAAAAATGTCTATTACTTAATTATAATTGATTTATTTTCATTTTCTTGTACCACGCTTTTTGTACGTTTACTTGTTTCACATTTTTTGTATTTTTTATAGGTGAATATTTTTGTTATATTGTATTATTATTAAATCATATTTAATGTTGCATTATTAATACATTATTCACCTTCTAAATTGTCTTCAGAGTGAGCACCAGGCGTCATAAACTCACTCTCATCGCATACCTGTCCAACTTGTTTAATTAAGCGGAACTTTTTGCTCCGCCATCATCCCAGCCCTTGCAGGCGCCTTTTATTTTTCATAGTTGCAAAGAATAATGCGAAACACAGTACAAAACTATAGTTAAGAAAAATACAAAACTTGAAAGCACTGGCGATGCACTGCACCCACTACACAGTTACACTTCTCTAACTTTACCATAAGAAGTATACAAAATATTCACACATATGACCGGCTCCGAAAAAGGGATCTAGTGCCTAAGATCAAGTTTTCGAGGAAAACGCGTTTAAAAATAAAACAAAAAAATACGATTTCAGCATACGGAAACTGACAAAAACCTCAAAATTGATATTTTAGGCAATAAGATAAATATTTTAAGAATTCTCTGGTCGGAGAGAGAACCAGTTTTTTCTAGACTAAAAGTTCTGGTCGAAGCCGCACTAGATACATATAGATTCGTCATACTTATACGAAGCATGGAATTCCTCACTAGAGCCTGACAGGGCGCCCACTAGTTTTTTCCTAACTAGAAATACCGATAGGAGCCCCATTAGAACCCTACTTCAAATAGGGAAAGATGGGGAAATTTCTGCACGGGTAAGATGCGGCTACGGTATACCAAGGTGGAAATAACACCGTCCTGACACGCAAAAATAAAAGTTTCTGAATTAAGTCCGGGTGATTTAAGGAAAGTAAACGTTAACTCCATCGACAAGGACTGATTTTTTAGATTTCTGTGAAAGTTTCCATACATTTTCTTGTCGTGGAGCTTGTTCGAGGAAGTTTTTGACCTCTGCTTTCTTCACTCATGCTTTTAGAAGTGAGGCATCTTGATGAAGTGGTGCACTTTCCTCACTTCTGATGTTAAGATCCAGACCAAGGGTCTCGGCCGCCTGCTCCGCGGCTCTGCAAAGGAATGTTCCTGATCTTACATGTGGCGATATCGAGGGTCGTAAGCTCGTCCTTCGTCCATGGAACCACCCCAATTGAATAGAGTACAACTGGGACGTCAAGCATGTTAGTTTCAAATTTCTTGTTTAGCGCCGACTGTTAAAATTTGCAAAGCAAGTTTAGTGGTTAAAGTTCTAAAAAATTGTCATTTAAACATAAAATAGGGTAAGGTCGATAAAAGAAACACTGCGCTTCAATTAACTGATTTTAATAAAGGTTATTGCACGAAAAAATATGTAAATTGATGAAGAAAATAGGTATAATTAATATTTCGGAAAAACAATGTGGTAACTGTAATTGATTAAACTGATATTGAAAATGTTATGCAAATAAAGTAAAGATATAATTATTCTTTGGAAAATATCACTCTTTGGAAAAAGTATATCACTCCGTAAAAGTTTTTCGAAAATGTATCGATTTAGGCGTGCGATCGATGCCCTTGTCGAATGCGAACTAACGCGTACCTCTTGTCGGGCTTAAAACCGCCCCTTTCAGTTTCCGCTCTTACGCAAGTTCATGGAATTTTCCATGACTCTGTGTGCGGGTGGAAGCCGAACAAGCGCAATGAGCTGACGACGGTTTACATAGAATTCAAAAATTTCAATTGACAAATTTCTGTCCTCGACAAAAAGATTATAAGAAATACTAAAAGACTAAAATATTTAAATTACTCTCCTGATTTCAATTAAATGAATAAATGTTTTATATAAAAATTCAAGATTCTCATGGAAAATTCAAGGAAATTTTCAGGTTTTCAAGGTCAAAACAAAATTCAAGGAGAATTTCGGATTTTTAAGGTTTTCAAGTTCGCTGAACACCCTTTCAAAGTATCAAATTTATATCATTAATCGAAAACAGATAATAAAATTGTTTCAGCATATGCGATCCCTGGAGGTTCAGGCATCCAACCTTTGAAGAAAAAAAAGATGGAACTGCTGAAGCTATAATGAGTTTCGAAGAATCTAACGGTGCGTCACGACACTAACTTAGGCATTTTTCCACATATCGTGAAAATTGTTTTAATGCACTACGTTTGTTTTCTTTAATATAATATACCTGTATGTGACGCGATCTGAAGAAAGACCCCTAAGCGCCACAATGCTACTTTTAGAGGAGAAGCAGGAGAAGTGGCAACAAGCCGATAGGACTCTTCCGATATTTCTCTCTCTTTCCAACAGGCACACTTGTAAAGGTCTATTGTCCGTGTGAGTTCGGCCGTCTTCGTAATGAAAGACAGAGTATCTATACTCTTCTCACTTACAGGTACAGCGTGTGCTATGTACAGGGCCACGGACGAGTGTGTGCGTGTCGAGAGAGAAGTCTCGAATGCTCTCCCGAACAACAATGTTTAAACCGTTGTAGCGAACAAACTATTGACGATAAAAATTTTTTAACTGTACCATCTTAAAGAACAGGTTCGAATCTATGTGAAGCTTAAATAATCGGAAAATCGATTTTTTGGCGCTTAGGGGTCTTTCTTCAGAACGCGTCACAAATGTATTAGTTCCAGAGTGAAGGCACTTCCTCTATTACTATGGCCCCCATCCGAGTATAGTCGAAACAAGCACTGCTTAACTTCGATGATCGAACGAGAAGCCTTAAACAAGAACATGTGTCTCTTCGACAAATTTCAATTTTTCTTTATTTAACTAATTCTATAACCAGCTCTTTGACCTGGGGCCTTATTATAAAACTTAACATTTTTAATAAAAATAATTTTTATTATTATTATACCATTAAGCCAAATCACTTCCAGGGATAGCGTAAATCTCTTGGTTTTAGCCTCGTTATATAACCGGAGATCAAGGAGTTCATATGGACCCATTAGTATCTAAAATCTTTCGTTTCAGGCATCACTCTTCTTCTCATGAACAATTGTCCTCTATACATTCCTATCCTTGCATTCATCTTTTGCTTCAATTACGTCCATACATCGTTCCATTCACGCTCTTGTGCTTCTACGACTTCTTATTCACACATTCCAACCATTCTTTTTTCGGTCTACCTCTGGGTACGCAACCATTTACCATCTCAGCGAATTTTTCTCACTCTTGTCAAACAATGTTTCTTCTATACCACATTCTTCAAGAACCCACTCATTACTGACTTTGTTCATTAGCGTTTTACCACACATATTCCGCAGGTACTGCATGCCACTCCTATCCTTTTCTGGATACGTCCAGATTTTGCTACCATACAGCACAGTGGGTGCAAACACGGTACCATTTACTGCAATTTCAACTTTATTCCTTACATTTTCACTTCTAGTAATGATTTGTACACTGCCGATAATCTTTCTTTCCTATATGTCTGATCTTTCCTATATGTCCTATATGTTCTTTTCTATATGTCTGAATATCTCTGCATCTACGTATCTTTCCATCAGCAGTGAATAAACTTCCAAGATGCACGAACTCGTCAACTTGTTCTATTCTCCCTGCGTTTAAGGCAATGTTGCATACTGTTTTCTCATCTCTTCTTCCAAACACGATAGTATTTGTTTTATTTGCGTTCATACTGGTATCCAGTCTGCTCATCATTCTGTGCGAAACGTCGACTGATTCTGCCGCAACTATCTTATCGCCTGCAAACGCCACTCCACATACTTTCACTCTCCTGAAATCATTCCACTAAGCATCTTCAGCCTTTTTTCCTACAGTCGCCGTACCGCAAACTTTAGATGCACTCTTGAAGGTGCTATCCCGTAGTATTATCCATGCACCCTCTACATTTTTATTGCCTAATTGCGTCTTTTTTTTGATGCCCTAAATATTTATGCAGCTTTTCACGGTACACCACTTATACTTCTGGCTTCTGCAAGCTCTCTATTCTAACTCGCGTCTGCTTCAACTTATTAATAATTCTTCTGCCTCACCACCCTTGACCTAGATTCATTTTTGAAACTAAATGGTAGTGATTTCTTCCGCATTCAGAAACTCTTATTACCCTTGTGACCCTCACAAACCCTCTCAGTCTCTTATTCGCTACAACGAAGTCAATCATACTGTGGCATTCGCCTCTGTACCAAGTATACATGTGGATCATTTTATGTCTGAACCAAGTATCTGTGATGAACAGTCCTTTTTCCAAGTCGAAGCTAATCAATTAATTCCCGTCACCGTTCGTTTTGGAGTCTTCGAAATGACCCAGTACCCTATCGGTACCTTCGCGTTACACATCAACCCAGCCATTTCTATCTCCGAGTAAAATTATTCTTTCGCCAGGATCGCAAGTACCTATAATATCATTTGACGAGTCCCAGTAAGTATCTTTTACATCCTTGCTGTCATTATCAACTGGAACGTAGCACGCTATAATAAATAGTCTTCTGATTCTCACTTTCATTCTAATTCATAGTAATCTAGGAGACACACATTCATACTTTTTAATATGTTGTTTTGCTCTCTCACTCATAATCAAACCGACTCCTTGACTACCATATGATTCAAAATCTATTTCTGACCAAAGTTGGAGTCTGTTCTCTATCTTTCTTACTCTTAAGATTACTTACACCTCTAGCACTTCAAACACCTAATCTTCGTTCATCGCCTAAAACTCTTCCGAGAACATGTTTCTTGTCAAGAGAAGTGTGAATAATGTAAATAAATAGTAGTAATGAATAATAAATATCAGTTACAAGGAAAAATTATAATAACAGCGAAGGAAAGAATAAAAAAAAACTCATAAAAATTATATTTTTCTCAGGTAAAGAGGAAACGTTTCATTATTAGTATTATAGGTATTAGTTCGAAAGTAAAGGCCGCTCGAAGCTACCAAATGCATTTCCTCTAGTACAACGGCTCCCACCCGAGTACAGCCGAGTCAAGCTCTACTTAACATCGATGATCGACCGAGGAGCCTTAAACAAGGACACGTGTCTCTTTGACAGTTGAAATTTTTTTTATATAACTGATTCTAAAACGAGCTCTTTGATCCGGTGTTTCAATAATAAAATTTAATATTGTTAATAGCAATAATGAATAATAGTTACATACGAGAAAAAGTTATATTACAGCGAAAGAAAGTATAAAAAAACTTAATAAAATAATATTTTCCCAAGATAAAAACGACTTTAACGGATCCCCAACATTAAAAAAAAGGAGAAAATCTAGTTATTTCAACTAAAGTCGGGGCCAAATGTCGAGACCCCTCACTTCTTTTGATTGCGACTCGCACAAAAAAAATCTCTTAAATGTCATTAAAAAGCGTCTGAAAGCTTAAAGTCTTCCAAATTTAACGGTATGTTCACTTTTATCCTAAAAAAATTGGTTCAATTGTTAGAAGGAAAAACGTCACAAAAAACAGGGTTTTTGACCTCCTTTTTCAAGGGTCCACTTTGACCTGTTGCCAGAAGAAGGGCGACCGTAGGAAAACTCTGTGAGAATTCACAGATATTCTCTAAACATTCCTGAATGCAATGCATTTTTAAGAATGCTGAAATATGCCATAGTTTACTTTTTACTTTGATTTACTTACAAAAACTTCATCTTGAGAACAAATGAAGATAGGATGCCGTTTAATGGCTCCAAATGTGCAGTTTTGTCATACGAGTGCAGTGCAATAATTAAATTTATGATAAATTCATTCT
>JAUMHM010085205.1:0-11786 GCA_032362435.1 Melikaiella ostensackeni
ATCTGCACCACACGCGCGGTGGCGCTGCTCTACTACTGCTAGTGCAACCGCTTACCTAAACTTTTTTCCGTGTGGTACGCGCGAGATGTCTAGTTGAGTATATATCTGTTAGAAAATAACATTGATATGTGGGATCTGTTTATGTAAACTTATTCATGTAATTTTATCCAATAAATTATTATTATTATTATTAAGTAATAGCTGGAAAGTAATTTCTTGTTTTATTATTTTTTTTAATTAGATGCGTTAATGTTAGACAGTTTTTTGTGTCTCCTAAAAAATTCGGGTTTTGGCACTTACGCTTTTATGCTGCGGGACATTTAATACATTTTCGGGGTGGGAGTATTTTCACGAAAAGATGATAGGTAAGCAGGGCTGCTACAAAATCCCAATGTTAGAATTCCATGACTTTCCCTGACTTTTCTCTCACCAATTTTTCATGTTCCCTGACCATGATAAATTTTTCTGTTAGGCATAAAAAAAACCTTACACCTAGGAGATCAATGATATAAGGGCTCTGAAATGTTTGTTTTTAAATTTATTTCAGACTTTTTTAGTGAAAACAGTTATATAGAATCTTGTAAACTTCAAATTCAGCTTTTCGAAAATTCTGTGACTCAGGTTTTCCCTGACATTCCTTGACTTTCAAGAATTCCCTGACCTGTAGCAACACTGGTAAGATGAGTGAGGTAAGGCTGTAAAAATGCATGATCATCATGGGGTGTTTCAGGAATTTGTACAAATTTAGACGAATATTTTGTGCCCCAAAAAGATGAATTTGGATGATCCTGAGGGCCATTTGTGTAGAATGTCATGTATGACGACTTCCTGTGCATGGGTGGGTGAGGCGGGTGAGGCGCTGGCTGGATGCCAGAGGCCTAATTTGGTAACCGAGAGGGTGCAAATAAAAATCCTGGATGTGCAACTAGTGCAAACGTATGCAAAAAGAGAATTTTGAAAATTTAATCTTTGGGGGGCCAGCTTCCCAGGGGTGCATTTAAGAGCTCTGCGTGCGGCATTACTATTCCAGTTATCTTCTATATATTAAAGAACTGAATTATTTAGTGTCCCTTCTTTTGCATTGACTATCCCTCGTTTATCCATGTCAGTCTTTTTCTATCTGTCAATGTAATTGCCTCATATCCCGGGATATTCCATTCATATCCCGAGGTATCCTGGGGACACCGTAGGGATATCTACGAGATATCACATAAAGACAGAATTCCAGATATCCGTGGGATATCCATACGATATCCTGGGTTGTCTTTGGACCGTTTTTGAGATATTACACGTGGGATTTTTGAATAACCAAACAACTTCTCAAAACATTCCAGGATATCGTAAGTATATTTGCGGAATATCGAAATTTCCGCCTTGTCTCTATCTTCCTCAAACCCCTTATCCTAAATGAGCCTGTGATAATATTTTTCTGCCTTTGTGCGTCAGTGTAATTTTTTACCCACCTTTCTTAATGTTATTATCCAGCTCACATCACATAGTCCAGGCATTAGGTGGAAAGTTTGGAGATGTTTCGATGTTTTGTATTTTTGGGTGCTCTTTTCGAACTTTCACTTTGCGACCTCGTATTTTTGTCGCTAGCACCGCCATCTTGAAAAATGGCGTCTAGAATCAGTTTTTTGAAAATAACTCGTTCGTGGTTCGTTTTTTGTCAAAAATAGTTATGTAACAAATTAAACTAGAGAAAATTCGCTTCAGTTTAGCTTCTTACGATTTTTTTAAAATAAAATCTACCCTTTCCGCGTACAAACGCTGCAAAGTTGTCGCTAGCACCGTCATATTGGAAAAATGATGTCAAAAATGAGTTTTCCGAACTTCTGGTTGTTTAACAAATTAAAATTTCTCTTTTAATTAAACTTTGAAAATTAAATTTTTTTTAGAATAAAATGAACCCCTTGCGTGTACGAGCCACACAGAATTTACTCCATCACGTCAGGCGAGCAATACTAATTTTCGCACCCCTAGGAGATATAGAGTATGTAACACGGTTTTTTTTTTGTAGTATCGCCAGTAGGCCTAATCCACTTAACTAATAATGATTCTGGAAACTGTGAATGTGAGTTTAGTGTTGTATTGGAATTTTCTTCTTTTTGATCATCGTAATGGACCTGGTCCGGCAAAGTTTTCACTGGTTGAAGGAATCAACTCTTCTGTGACAGCGGTAATATCGTGTGACGAAGTTGATGCAAGAATCATCCGTTTTGTCACACAATGGTTCTTGTATGACATGGGTCTCTTCATCTTAATCTTCATCGCTGTCTTTCACTCTTTGCATTCCACTCATTTGTAAGAAATGAGCTTAATTAGATCATCTGGAGCAGGAGTCTGGAGTGTAGTGATGAGGATTAGTCCGTTCTTACTCTTCTTTCAGCCTCATTCTTTATGATTATTCATAATTCCATACTAGAAAAGGCACTCTCATCGATATCCAACGCTGGGTGCATTATAGCCAATAATTCAAAAAGTTTTGTTTCCGTGTAGGAAGCGCAAAATCCAAGGGATGATAATTTGTCGATTAGCAGTCGAGATCCGTACTTTTTGTGAATAAATTTTGCTACTTCGATTTGAATTGCCGATAAAAATGACTAACTTTCCTGCGGCTATTACGCAGAGAACCAAAGCTTCCTCTTCCTCTCCTTTTTCCTCTTCTTCTTCCTCTTTCCTCTCTTCCTCATGCCTCTGTTCCTCATCCTCCTTATCTTCTTCCTCTTCCTCATCTTCCTCCTATTCCTCATCTTCCTCTTCTCCCTCATTTTCTTCCTCTTCTTACTCCTTTTCTTCCTCTTCTTCTTCTACTGGTTTTCTGGAAACCCACATTTTATCATGAGTATCACTTCCTCCAGAAATAAACGTAGAGTCTCAGGTATCTCAGGCTCAATGCGCTGGAAAAAATTATCCGATGGAGGATAATGTTTTGCCTCGTAGACCTCAGAGCTAATATCCTGTAGGGTGATTGCCGCAGCTGTTTCTACAAAAAAAAATTCAAAGAGTTATTATGACAGTCTTGTAGAGCTTTCAAAAAGCAACGTTTTTCTCCTCTTGACTTTTTTTCATGTCGTGAATTGTTTGGCTTAAAATTTTCATTTTCGTTTCTTTTTTTGAATTTTGAAAATGCTATAACTCTCATAATTTTTTTTACCGAAAAAAGTCATAAGGATAAATATTGTTCGACTTTCTGAGTACTATGAATAGTCGTACATATAACTTTAAAATCTTAAAAAAAAATGATCTCAAAAGATTTGAAAACGCTCTCAATTTTTTAATTTTCATCCAAAATGGCTGGCTAACGATTCTGAACTTCAGTTTTCGACACTCAAAAAGTGTACCAAAGGCCTATCCAATAGATTCATTTTTTTAAAAGTATCGTGCTCACAGACAGACATACATACATACAGAATACACAAATCTAATACCTTCTCTGATGAGAATGTAATAAATAATATATTTCACTTATTTTCCTTCCGCTCTTAGGTATTTCCCTAATTTTTCCTTCGCACTTCTTCCAGGCCACTCGACTAGTGGGGAGAGAGAGAGGACTACTATTTGGCTAGGCTAGGTGGAACTAAAATTCGAATTTTCCTATTTTGACTTTTAAATCCCTAAGGCTCTGAAAATTAAATAACAGATGTTTTTCTATAATAATTCCATTTTCCAGCGAAATTGTAAAAGATATGGTAAGATCTAGAGAAATAAAATTGTTCATTTCTAAAAGATCTATAAACTATCTAAAGACCATTTTTTGATAAGACGTACAGTTTTTGTTTCAATCGTGAAAAATGTTATTAAAAACGGAAAATGTCACTTTTCACCAAAACTATGTGAGATACAAAGAAATGTTAAGTAACTCAATTTTTTATCTCAAAAAGACCTACAAATTTTCTTGAAACTATTTTTCTATAGGACGTAAAGTTTCCATTTCAATCGTGCAAAAAATCATTTGAAATAACAAATTTAAATTAATAGGAAAATAACACAAGGTACAATAAAATGTTTGAAGGCAAAAGTTTTTGCCTAAAGCAGGAGTCTCTGACCGAGGTACAGAAATTAATTTTGGACATATATTAATTGAGTGCGAAGCGCGAGAAATGTGATGTGAATGTCTTCGTTAAAGTCGAAGGAGTTTTAACAAAAGAGAATTCACAATCACCAAATTACAGTTGTCAATGCTTTAACTCAAACCTGCAAGCGAGGCGCGTCGCGTGCGGGGACAGATTTTTACATTCTCATTTTAAATGGGAAGGTATTAGTCTTATGTAAAATATGACTTTGTCGGTTTTCATCAAATCTCCACGTTTTGAGAAACCCTGAGTCGGAAAAAAACGATTTTTACGAAGGTTTATGTCTAGTTGTAGTCTGTAATCTGTAGGTTCGATAACTTTGGAAAAAATGGTCATATTGTATTGCGTTTCTGCATATTTTTTTGAGCCCTAAAAAGAAAGGACGAGTTCGGTAACCAGTCATTTTTGTCCAACAGTTATGGTTTTATCCATCGAAAATACTTTTTAAAAAATTTAAGATTTGATTTTCTGGCCAAATACACGAGGTACGAAAAAAGTGTTAAGAAGGAAAATTTCTCACTTTAAAAAGATCTACAAACGTGCTCTATATCATCTTTTGAAAAGATGCATAATTTTTGTTTTAATCATAAAAAATATTAATAATAAAGATAAATAATTCCGCTTTTCCATCAAACTATACGAAATATGAGAAAATGTTGAAAGACAGAATTGTTCAACTTAAAAAGATCTACAAATTTGTTTCATACAATTTTTTTATAAGACGTATAGTTTTTCTTTTAATCGTAAAAAATGTTAATAGGTATAAAAACATTCTACTTTTCGGTCAGACTATGCGAGATACGAAAAAAATATCAAGAAGCAGAATTGTTTACCTCAAAGAGATCTACAAATTCGTTTAAAATTATATGACTTCGGATTGGAAGCTTTAAAAATGAATGAATTGAAATTTGAAACGTTAAAAATCAAACAATTCCAAATCATTTTCTTTTTTATTATTATATATATTTATTATATTTTTCCATTGTTACATTCTTGTTTTACCATAATATAATTTAAAACAATGATTAGGGTAGAAGTGTTAGTTGTGGTCGCTGTACCGATAAAGCTATTCATTGATAAATTTAAATATTTTCAGTACACATGCCATTGGAAAGTTAGAAACTGTTGTGTGAATTGACTAGCAATTCAAGATGACACTTATTCAAAATTTACTTCTTTATTCAAGATTTTTTAAAAGTTATCTTGGAATGACCGTCCCAAAAATGCTTCAGGTGGCCCAAAACTGGTATGTCTATCTTACCTCGATTAAAAGGCATGAAGTTGCGCACTTTTGACAAAAAAAAAGAATGATTTTGCAGCTATAAAAATTAGATAAATAGTCAAATCATGATTTAGAAAAAAATTGCTTTTAAAATAAATGTGAAAGTACCCTTATGAAGTAAGTTTGAAATCTTAAAAAAAAAACATTCAAAATTTTTAAAGTGCTGGAAACTTTTTGAATTTCTATACGACATGGTTGCTGGCTAACTAACTTCATCTTCATTTTTCAACACTGAAAAAGTGTACTCAAAGCCAATCTAATCCTTCAGTTGTTCAGAAATTACAGACAGACATCACTGTGAAAACATTTTTTTATATGTTTAAAATTACTAATAAGTTTTTCGGGTTCAAATTAAAATTTGTACAATTTCCAATTGAAAATCTTAATAATGAAGTAATTTATCTGAATTCGTTTAAAATTGAATAATTCCATATTGGAAATTTATAAATTTCAATCGGTAAATGTTGTAAAAATTAAAAGTAAAGTTAATAGGTAAACGATTTTCAGTGTTTCTTTTCGAATTCGTCGAATGCTCATTGCCTGAAACGTAGCATTGTTTCATTTTGAATTTTTTAAAAAATATATTTGTTTTAAAAATTTTAAATTTTAAATTTTTCCGTTAGAAGACTATGAAATAAAAATATTTGAGATTTGATGGCTTTTACTTCCGAATGACGCAATTCTAAATGCTGTTGATTTGGAGATGTGAACAATTTTTGTCTATTATTTTTTTTTCGTATCTTGCGTAGTTTGACCGCGAAATGAAATTTTTTATATTTAGTATTTTTTAACGCAGAACCGTTGATAAAAATGGCTGGTTAACGAGCTCGACCTTTTTTTTGGTCCCTAAAATGAAAAATATAGAACTTCAACAACATTCAAATTCAAAGAATCTCGAGCGGCCACTCTGAAAACTGTTTTAGGCAAAGAATTTTGTCGTTAAACATTTTATTGTTTCTTGTGTCGTTCTTTCATAAAATGTACTTTTTTATTTTTAGTGTTATTTTTTATGATTAAAACTAAAAGTACGCGTCATATCAAAAACTGATCGTAAGAAATAATTTTTTTATAAAACATTTTTTTGTATCTTGTGTCGTTTTTCCAAAAATTATTATTTTTTCATTTTTAGTCTTATTTTTCACGATTAAAACGAAAAGTACGCGTTTTATCAAAAAATCGTCGGGAAGAAATTTGTGGGCCTTTTTAAGGTGAATAATTTTGTTATGAAACATTTAATTGTACATATCTTGTGTCGTTTTTCTAAAAATTCAATTTTTTAATTTTAAATTTCATTTTTCACGATTAAAACAAGAATTACGCGTCTTATCAAAAATAAGTCAAGAACAAATTTGTAGATCTTTCTTGAATAAATAATTTTTTTACGTTCATTTTTTGATATTTTTCATATTTTAACCGCGAAATAGGATTTTTGATCTTTTAATATTTTTTTTCGGTGGTTAAAACCAGAACCGCTGGTCAAAAAAGACTGGTTAACGAACTCGACTTTTCTTTCTGATCCCTTATAATGTATGCTAAAGCATAATCAAATTCGATTAGTCTTTCAAGAATTATTTAGTATACAGACGACAATGACGACAACAGACCGACAGACACCAACGTACAATCCTGTAGGGCTTTCAAAAATCAACGTTTTTCACATTTAGCTTAAAATTTTCATTTTTGTTTCTTTTCTTGAATTTTGAAAATGCTATAACTCTCATAATTTTTTTTATCGGAAAAAGTCATTGGGATAAATTGTTCGACTTTCTGAGTACTACGAATAGTCGTACATATAATTTTTAAATCTTAAATGAAAATGGTCTCAAAAATTCTGAAAATGCTTCAACTTTTTGAATGTTTATCGAAAATGGCTGGCTAACGAACTTGACCTTCAGTTTTCGACACTAAAGGAGTGTACCAAAAGCCAATCCAATAGATTCATTCTTTCAAAATTTATCGTGCTCACAGACAGACAGTCATACAGACATACATACATACATGCAGACACACATGTTTTCGGGTTCAGAGGGTCTCAAAACGTGGACATTTGACAAAAATGGGGAAGAGGAAGTCAAATTTTACACAAATGTAATACCTTCTTTGATGAGAATGTAAAAATCGAAAAACAACGTTTGACTGATGACTGCGATAAGGAAACTATGATTATATTTCTGACTCATCCTAATAATTATTTTCGATTTCTGATCATATACTTATTTATACTTTTTAAATCAAACGTTAATTATTTTCAGCCTCTAACTTTAAAATTATTATTGTAATAATATTTCGGATTCGAGCTACTTCAGTTTTGGGTAATTTTCACAGACATGAAAATATGTTTAAATCATATTTCTTGAATATTTTTTGAGAACAAATTTCCTGTGTAGGATATTTTACTGAATCAGCGTTTCGCTAAGTCTATAGACCGGATGCAGTAAGACAGTTAGCGATTCTCATTGGGTCGAACTGGGTCGAACAAGTGCAGGTTCCTACCTACAGACATGAATCCAAAAGGAGGTCAAAGATCACTAGACATGATTGTCCTATATTTCTGGTTATTGGTCTGAAAAATACAATTTTCTTTTCCAGAATACGTGAACCGAAAAAAAAGTATTGACTCTATAGCACGCACATTTGGGTGATTTTCTGCACAGAAAAAGATAAAGTCTTAAATTTATGTTCGACTGGTTTTCATTATTGTCTCAAATTGAGTCGGTAACTAAATTTAATCGCGAAAATAGATAGGGCTGAATCATAGTCTATTAGTCTGAAAATAAGGTTCATTTATCCTAGCTAATGAAGCTTTTTTCCAGCCCTCGGAAATTTGAAATTGTGACGTCACTGCGAGGGAAGCGTTCCTCGGCCGGTAAGACGCCATAGGGTATTTTCGACGTCTCACTCGAAGCTCACTCTGAGCGTTCAGGGGTGCTCATAAATTTTCCCCGACAGTCGTGATTGGTGAAGATACGTACTTGACGACAACGTGTGATATTCCTGCAGATTTTGCTGAAATATGGTAAAAGCGGCATCTATGTTTTGACAAATTTTGGAAGTATCCTGCAGCGAGTGAAACAAGAGTGAATTCACCGCCAAGGTACAAGTAGCAGGGTGGAGTAAAAACATAATCTCTAAAAAGTACATAACTGCCAATAAGTGTTCTAGATCGAAAAAGGAAAGGTGTTCTATAATAATTGTTGAAACTTGGTGATCTCAATTTCTTCAATTTACCCTGAAGGCTTTTTTAAATTCACCTCTAATTCTTGTAAATTTTATCAGATTTTTATTTACTCCCATTTATCCGAATTCAATTGAATATTTTTTAATTTGAAATTTTTTTTGCATTCACTTGAGTTTTTCTTTAATACACCCTGAATTCTTTTACATACATCTTTGATTTGCATGAAATTCATCGAATTCTCTAGAATTCCCTTCACTTCTTCTAAATTCACTCCAATTTTACTGAAATCGATGGAATATTTTGGATTGTTGTGCTAAATTATGCTCGCCTTGTGCTCACTTGTGCAGGAAATATTTTTTCGAAAAATCAAAAATTACGGGCACAATTTTTGAAAAACTTTTTTTTAGCTAGAACCGCAACTTATTACCAGCGCAAAACTAAAGGTTGTGCTAGGTGGCCTCGAAGCATATACAATTTTGAGCAGTAAAGTAAAATTCCAAAAATCTAACTGTTGTAAAGAAAAAAAACCAAAAAGTAAAAAATTTTATTATTTCGTAAAATCCAAACTTGTGCTGGATTGTACTCGACAAGTGTAGTCTTCTTTCTCCTTGACGAAACTCTGTAAGACCAACAGTTCTCACATTAAAACTTGAAATGTCAAACTCAAAAAACATACAAGACCCAAAAATAATCAAATTTCGAAAAACGAAAACTTGTGCTGGGTTGTGCTCGACAAATGCAGTCTTTTTTTCTTCTGACGAAATTCTGTAAGTCCAACAGTTCTCATATTAAAACTCAAAATGTCAAACTCAAAAAACATAGAAGACCCAAAAATAATCAAATTCCGAAAAACCAAAACTTGTGCTGCATTGTGCTCGAGAAATGTAGTCTTTTTTTCCTCTGATAAAATTCTGTAGGACCAACAGTTCTCATATTAAATCTCAAAATATCATACTCAAAAACATACAAGACCCAAAAATAATCGAATTTCGAAAAAACAAAACTTGTGCTGGATTGTGCTCGACAGATGCATAGAAGGAAATACTCTATAAACGCGCGATCAACAGCCAAAAAGGCTGCCGGTGCTACGCATGTGCAGTGCGGTTGGATCCTAAAATTGGGAGCACTTTTTTCGAGCTGGGTTCCTAAAGGGATCTTTAGGAGCATTAAGTAAGTTCAAGAGCACTGAGAAATTTAAGGAGCTTTCGGCAATTTTCTCTTTTACTAATAAAAGTGCTATCGCCCTGTGATTTGGACGAAAGATTGATGAAGACATTTTGTGTAAAAAACAAACTAACAATGCTTCAAGGAAAGTTTCCAAGGACTCCATGGTAAGTTTCATATACTACTTTACTTGTACACCTGCAAAAATTTTTTAAGTTAAGCTGTGAAAGTGATCATTAATTAAAGCTGATTCATAGAATCTAATGTCACATTTTTTACATTTGGAAATTATTTAAGCAATTATTAATCATTTACTTGCACCTCTTCATAGGAAAGGTGGAGAAAATTCTATTTTTTTTCGAATCTCTTGCCCTATATCCCTTATTATTCAGTATTTTCTTGTCTCAACGTTCATACCCCAACTGGTGAAACAATATTCATTCATTTAAATCATTTTCTTCAGCACGTTATGGATTTATATTTTTTGTAGATACCAATACCTTCTCATTGAGATGAGAATGTAGAAAAGAGTTTGCATTGGCACTCAGATTATTTTCTATTATACAAAATTCTGTCTGGTAAAATTGGACAAGTTAGTACGTTAAAAATTTGAATAGTTTAAATTGTTAATATCCCGCGTGCTATATATTTAGAAACACATTTTATGCTTAAAGTTGAAACACTCGTTCAAATTTTCGACCTTTCTTGAAAATAGACTTTCCACTCCTGAAAGAAAATTCTCTACGACCTAGGGTCGAAAATAAATCTCTTTAATTTCTCTACAAATCATGTGTACATATTTTCCGTCATAACTTAGTGAAACGTGAGGCGTTTTTAGGTTTTTTGGCCTGATTTTAAAGGTTGCATTTTGCCAAAAAACGTGTGATTTCATCATACTTTTATTACTATTCCCATAGATTTTAGGGTATTTAACGGGAAGAAAAACGTCATTTTCATCAATTTTTTGTCAAGTTTCGTGGAATTATGAAATCTTTTGAATTGAATTCTTTATTTTTCTCATTCAGGGTATGTTCGCAATAATATAGACTACAATAATACAAATTAATCAACAATTAGTGCCAAGTGATAATTTTCTTCTATAAATTACAGAGAAAAAAAGTAAAAATATTACTCAAAACTCGTGTTGAATATACATGCATATGAATCTCGCGGTTTCTAAATCGTATTTCATCACAAGAAAAATAGAAGAAACGTGTTTAATTTAATTCGAAAAAGTATTATTTTATCTGTTAAGAACTTAAAATTAGGTAAAACTGATAGATTTGAGTTTGTAAATATTGCACTTGCAAATATTTTGAAATCGTGACCACCAAAAATTGAGGGCTCGGATGCAATAACGGGACGAGCGCTCGAAAACGCGGAAAAGTATTATCCAAGCGTCCCGTAATATCCAATTTTAAAATTCAAAAAATTAAATTTTGGAAATTATGAACTTGAACAGAAAGACAAAACGAAACTTTTTTCTATTTGAGACATTTGTTCCTCACTATTAAAGTAAGATTTCTGGAAATTTTTAGATTGATTTATTGAAAATCGACGGAAATATCCATTATGTAAGAAAGCACGCGACGCGGTCTATGATTGCAAGCGCTTCTCAACCTTCGCCTGTACTCTCCGGTACTCGCCAATAAAGGATGCGACTTTCAATTATTCAACATTTTACTAAAAATAATGAAAGTTTTAACGGATTGTTGGTTATTTTTGAGTCAACTCAAATTTTCTTTTGTAGACCTTAAGTAATTTTGTGGCAAACATTATTAAATAATTATTTTTTGCCACTTATAATATTTTTTATATCAAATGAATAATTATTAAAAAGTTTGATTATGAGCTTTATATAAATTTTCTGAAGTGTTTCAAAGTTCTCAAGTTGAAGCTCACACCGGAATCTTTTACAGTTCTTTGAAAATTAAAGTATAATATAAAAAATTTGTAATAAAGTCATCTTTTACAGCAAAAGCCCTTGCATTGTCAAAGATAGTTGGGTTGACAGAAAATTTTGTTGCGAGCGATGGATGGCTCACTTGTTGGAAAAAAACTTATGGAGTTCGTCAACTGGCAATTA
>JAUMHM010085206.1:0-11786 GCA_032362435.1 Melikaiella ostensackeni
AGAATACGTTAGACAATTCCGTTGTAGGTAGCGGAAGAAGAATCAATATCGACGACGTTATACCCGTGATTAAGAAATTAAAGAATGGCAAGGCTGCTGGTATGGATGGCATCACCGCTGAAATACTTAAGAGCGGTGGCGAATATTTGTGTGGCTGAGCGAATTTATGAATATATGTGATATACATGGCGAAGTTCTAAGTGATTGGAAAAAGGCGATTATCGTCCCACTTTCCGTGGAAATTCCACTAACTTTCCGGCTGCATATTCCAGCCTGTAGTGGACCCAGGAAATTCCGAGAAAACGCTATACTATTTTTACCTCTGGCCCTGGTCGATTCCCGCAGGTTTCGACCGTTGTCCCAGCATATTCCGTTTGCAGTTAGTGTAAAAAATACATTCTTCTCGAGGAAGTCGACCTTTCGATAGGAATTAGTCGTTCTCCTGGGGTTACTGTGATGACCCCTCATTGTACAATACCTTACGTGTGCACCAGATGTAAAAAATGCATCTTCCTCGAAAAAGTTCTGCAGTTCAACTCTATGACACTCAAGGCTGCGCAGTAGAGTTATGTCGTACTTCCAGATGCGCACTAGAGTTATGCCATATTTCCAGCTGCGCAGAACACTTCCGTGAGTCTTATGGTTGCGCAGTCCAACTCCATGACACTAAAGGCCGCGCGGTAGAGTTGAGTCATTTTTCCGGATGCGCACTAGAGTTATGCTGCATTTACGGCTGCACAGGACACTTCCGTGGGCTTTATGTTTGCGCAGTACAATTGTATAAGACTTGAGGCTGCGCAATAGAGTTAAGTCGTACTCCTGGAGCGTACTAGACTTATGCCGCATTCACTTCTGCTAAGTATTCTTTTGTGAGCTTAATGCTTGCGCATGAAAATTGTATAACACTTAAAGCTGCACAGTAGAGTAATTTCATACTTGCAGATGCGCGGTAGAATAATGCTGGATTTTCGGATGCGCAGCAGACTCTTATAGGGTTTATGATTAGGCACTACGATTGTATGATATTTAAAGCTGCGCACTAAAGTTATGTCGTTCTTCCAGATGCATGCGATATAACACTACAGCGCATCTGAACTGCGCAACCATAAAGCCCTTAGAAATGTCCTGCGCAGCCGTAAATGCTGCAAAACTCTAGTGCGCATCCCGAAGTACAACATAACTCCACTGCGCAGACTTGAATGTCATAGAGTTGAACTGCGCAACCATAAATACTATAGAAGTCTACTGCGCAGCCATAAATGCGACATAACTCTAGTGCCCAGCCTTGACAACGGTTGAAACCTGCGGGAATCGACCGTGGACGGAGGTAAAAATAGTATAGCGTTTTCCGGAAATTTTCTGGGTCCATTACAGGCTGGAATATGCAGCCGGAAAGTTAGTGGAATTTCCGTGGAGTACTTTCCGGGGAATCCTTCCACGTGGGACACCAAAATTCACCTAGCGGCATGCAACAATGCGCGAGAAGATTAAAACCTCGCTTCGAACGTAAGGATTGGTTATCCACACGCACACCAAAGATTTGTTGGAGAGGGGTAGAGTCGGTCCCAAGCGGCGAGGAGGAATGGCCACTCCACTCTTCTCCGCTCACTTCCGCCTCATTTATAGCTGAAATATGCATTCAATCGAAATTTCGCATGAAATATTTTTTATGTAGAAATTGATTCTCTACAACTTTTGTTGCAAACTTTTTCGCGTATCTTTAGCCGTTATCGAGAAAAATCACATTTTTAGATTTTTTTTGGTCATTTTCGAATAACCCCAGTATCTGTGAGATCTCAAATTCGGGGGGGTTGATCGCAAGGGTCTCACGGGCTTTCATGCAAAAATTTACCCTTGTAGGTCATTTTCATCGGAAAAAGCTTATTTGACTGGACCAGGGGGGTCTAGCGATTTTGATGAAAATTAGTGAAACTTTATTGTTGAGTGAGTAAAGTTTATGGTTGAAATGGTTTTTTTTTTCAAATTTCACATATTCTTCGTAGAAAAATTTGGCGTTCAATTTTTAGGAGAATTTTGAGAGCTGTTTTTTTAATTTTTTTTCGTTTAAACTTTTACGTTAATGTACAGACAGAAAAAAGTGTCGATTTCCACGATTTTATTTTTTATTGTCTCGGCAAATTTTTTCATTTGCTCAGTATGGCTTGCGTTTGATGAGCAGGGGTGCTTGAAAAAAAAAGAAATCGTTAACTTATGAAGTTAATTGTTATAAGTGAATTATTTTAACAAATAGTCAACATGATGGATTGTTCGTTTGCGAAGTATATAAGTATATTTGTTAAGATAATTTGTTTATAATAATGAAGTTCACAAGTCAATAATTTTTTTCTTTGATTTACTACTGCACATTAAATACAAGCAATACTGAGCAAAGGAAAAATTTTTTGAAGAAAATAAAAACTAAAAGTTTAAGCCAACAAAAATTCAAATAACGGCTCTCATATTCTCTTAGAAATTGAACGCTCAATTTTTCAAAGAAAAAAATCCAAAATCGGTAATGAATGGTCTTCTACAAGTTACTTTGACTCTCGTTTTTTTATTTGACCCTACTGTGGGCCGCACTAAAAAATTAGTATCTCTGATAGTTACAGTGTGTCCATCATTTTTTTTTTTCGTTGAATCGACGCAAAAAAATCAGAAGGATTCAAAATATTATTATTTAAAAAATTGAAATTGATTAAAATTTTATTCCTCATTTCCTTGCATCCGTTTTCGAATTTTATTTTTGTTTCGAATTGATTTAAAAAGGCCTATAAATTATGCGCTACACCTGCAAAAATCATCAAAATTCGATTAGTGGTTTGGGAGATGTGAGGTTTTAAAATAAGTCGGGTCTTAAGTTTCAAAATCCTGTAACTCCCTGAATTTTGAAAATTTTGGAAAACCATTTTAATCATGAACTTCACTCACCCAACACTAAAGTTTCACCAAGTTTCATCAAAATCGCTAGACCCCCTTACAACTATGATATTTTGGAAATGGATGGATCTTATGAAATTATTTTTCCACTTAAAGGAACATGAAGCTTTTTCCTTTGCATGAAAATGTTTTATCGTTGATTTTCATGTTATTCATTTTGCACTTTATATTAAAATGACTGAATTTTTTAAATCGTGATGCACAATTTGAAAATTAATTATTTTTAAAGACCTAGTTTCAAAGTCATAATTTAAGAATGCTTTAATTTTTCAAGAAAGTTTGGAATTGTTCCATTAATAACTTTTCAAGTTTGAATTCATTGATTTTCAAAGTTTTCAATGAGAAAGCATATAATTTTCAACGTTTTTAAAATAATTAAACTTCAAAGACTCACAATATTTGAAATTCATCAGTTTTGAACGGTGAAAATGACAGTGTTTTTTTAGACAGAAATCACATTTTTTTTAGTGAAAAATGGAGGTCAAAAATAAATTGAACTTTTTTGAATCAGAGATTCTTTTTTCTGTTTTTCTTACTGAAAGGACAGATTAAGTTTTTTTTGAATACCTTAAGGTTAAAAACTCAACATTTTATTATTTATTCGCAAAAATAAGGTTTTAAGCGGGTTAGTTTTTAAACGGATAATATCGTCTTCAACGATTTATGACTCTTTTTATATAAATTTGAAAAATGTTGTTTTTTTCCCGAATCGATAATACTTTCAAATTCCATTATTATGAATGTCAGGACAATTTGACTATTAAATCTTTCAAAAATTCATAATGAAAGCCTTTTTAGTCAGTTTCACAATTTTCAGTTGAAAAAATTTGTAATTAAACAGTTTTGAATTAAATGCCTCCAGAAAAAATTCAAAGCAATGAAAAATGAAGAAAATAATTTGGCATTGAAAATTGAATTATTGATGTGTAAACATCTTAGACTTAAATATGGAGAGTCGCGCCTGAGTCGAGTGAAACCATGGCTGGAAAGTGTAATGCAAGGTGTCTCCACAATGTCGATGCAGCATCAACGTGATTCGCATTGTGTCGACACTATGTCGATTTATAGAGTCCTATTGTGGAGAGACCTTCAAGACTCTGACACACGCGTTGTGTCGTGTGTCTTGCTTCTCTTCACCCGCTCAAAGGAGCCCATCAATTATTCTTCTGACTTCGTATACAGTATTCTTCTACATATTGACATGTGTATGGAAAAGTGATTATATATATATATATATATATATATATATTATTTCATATTTTATATTTTGACTAATTTTTTTGACTTCAAACAGTATTCTTCGATATATTGATATGTGTATGGAAAAGTGGAAGTTATTTTTCTGACTTCTGCTTTATGTAAGATTTCAGTTTCAGTTAACGTTTACCGAAGATGTTTGCACATAAATCTGTCTTGGGTAGTAGTTTAGGATGCACGTGATGTTTTTTTTTTATTATTTGGGAATGTTTCAAAATATCGAACATTTTAAACTCAACTTAAAAAAAAAACAATTTCGAATTGAAAGGCTTAAAATGGTGCAATTGCAAACATTGTATCTTGTTTTGTTCTTTTTTCTAATTTTCCATTTTCAATGTAACATCTTGAAATTGTCCCATTTTTAGTTGGAGATTTTTAAAAATCTATCATTTAAAATTGAAATATATTTGGTTGAAAGATTTCGAGAATAAATAATAATTTTAAATAAAGTTTTGAAAATTAAGTGGTTTTAGGGCAATTAAGGCCAATTTTAGAGTTCTGAATTTCCATGTTGGACGCTAAATTTTCAATTTGTTCAGTTTTTAATGAAGTTCGGATTCGTTCAATTTCGAACGTTTAAAATAGAAATTTCTTTATTTGTGAATGTTTCACATTTAAAATCACTTCAATTTCATTTCCTTTAAATTTTTAATGATCCAATTTTCAAAACCTTATCTGCAATTTTTAAATTTTGAGAGCTTCTGATTTCAAATTTTTTACTTTGAAACACTTTCAATTTCAAATTATTAAATTTTAAACGAGTTTATTCAGAAATGATACAATTTTTATTCCTTTTTAATTCATTCGAAATAATGCCCCTTTTTCAAAATTTTACCAGATATAAAATTGTTTGATTTGGAACGTTTTCAATTTAAAACCCTTCAATGTATTTTTTTTTAAATTTCAAATGCTTTCAATTCGGAAGTATTAATTATTGATTATTGTAGTAATATGAAAAATGGTAGGCTTTTCAATCTGTAAAGCAATGTTTAAATTTTTTTTACTTACTCGTCTCTACATTTCGTCAACATTATCAGACATTGTCACGTGGCCTTCACTATTATGATAGTCTTCACTGTCGCTGTCCTCTCCAACATTGATAATAATAGGTTCTGTGCACATTGATTTTGCGATATCAGAGTGATTTCCTCGATATTCCTTCTCAATTGCTTGTGCATGTCGGACACAATTTGGCCAAAGAGTTGGTGGTAGTTCCTCCATGGTGTCTCTGCACAATTGTAGTAGGTCGTTAATTTTGAATGTCTTGTTATTAGTTGCAACACGTTTTTTTATGTAAGCCTAAATAAGTTCTATTGGGTTTAATTCGCAATGGACTACTGAGAGCCATAGAGGCTTAACTTCACCATTTCTCATCTGTTGTGCAATTGTATCCAAAAAATAAATTCTTGAAAATCGAAATTTCTGTGAAAGGTGGTAAAGCTCATCCCTTTTCATTTCAACAAAAGATTTTTATGTGGTGGAACATCAACTTCTTTGCGAATTAGCCAAGAAACTATTTCGTCTTTCTTCCTGTTGTAGTTACATTTCTAAAGTTTGGATCAAGCATTGTGTGGTAAGGTGCATGATCAAGCACGACCACAGAATTTGCTGGTAATACTGTTAAAACGTGCCGGAACCAGTCTTCAAAATGATTTGCATTCATTTCACTGCGATAGTCCGCTGATCCTTTCTTGCCAATGAAACACTTCATGCAAGTCTCTACAAAGCCATTTTCGTTCTCTATATGTAAAAGTATCACTCGTTTGCCAGCACCTGAAGGAGTTACGAATCCCCACGATAATTCCCAATTTTCTGAACCCCGAAACGATACATATCATAATTTTCAGAACGTTCTTCTACAACACATTCCACCCAGCCACTTTTAAGAGTTTTGGTTTTTTATTCAATTTTGCGTAAACAAAATTAATTTTTTTCAATAGTCTCCATAAAGTCGATCTAGACATTTGTGGAAAATCTGGTACTTCCTCTCTCAATGTTACGAGAAGATTTTGAACAGTAGGAAACGTTTCCTTCATATAAAGGTCAAAAATTTTCCTGCGAATGACTCCCAGGAAGAAACTGTCAACATGAATACAAGGTCTTCCTGTCTTTTGATGTGGTTTTTTAAATTCTCCACATGCAGCTTCTCTTGTCACACGCTCAACAGAACTCTCTGAAATGTCCAAACATTCTGCAATTTGCTTAAAAACATTTTGATGTTATTTCTTGTCTAAGCACCTGCTATTAGTCTTTTTAATTTCGAAAAAATTCCTAACTTTCAGGACCATTTGTTTTTCCTCTATACTTAAAACGTGACTTATTTCACGACAGTTGCGCAACTCAAAAAATTGTTGTACAGTGTTCTTATTTTCTTCATCGTCCTGATTTTCATTCACTTATCGTTACCAGCAAATAGGTCTGTTTCGTTGTTGTCTTCTGTTCTTCCATTAAATTCATTGCTGTTCACTTCTGGACTTTCTTCAAGAGGAGCATAATTTGTAGATTCCATTTTTCTCGCAAATAAATTTACTTGTAGATGGACATTAGTAGTTGGTATCAGTAGCCGAAAATGTCCATTATAATTTTCTCCGCCGGTGAATAAAAGCCAAATTGTGGGAGATTCTTCACTATACACGAAATCTTGTATAAAATAATGTTCATTGTTAAACAATCTAACAATGTTGATATTAACTTTGTGTAACTCTGAAGATGCAAGACATTCATGATAAGTACCACATTCTCCTGGGCATTTTAGTTTTAAGCTATACTCCAAACGCGTATGAATCTGAAAATCATGTTTAGGCCAAAAACTGTATCGTGGCCAGTTTTGTTCTGAAGTGATATGATCCACGGTTTGTCTGCGAAGGTGAAGATGGTCATCTCTTTCCAGTCCACAAGCCATTTAAGAAAAAAGGCAATTGCCTCCTCCTCCCGTGTCTCTTACATAGAATTTCTGTTCAATTTCACACAAATAAAGTACACATCCATCCATATTGCACTTTTTCCACCACTGAAATCACAAATATACCACAATATTATACACTTTTTCAATCGAATTCGAACTTAACACTTGTTTTCACGACGGCGATCTTCAAGCAACTAAGGCTTTAAGTCTACATGATCTGCATAGATAAGAGCAAAACGAAACTATTGGAAATTTTACGATTAGAACATTATAAATTACCTTGATGCTACAATTGTATAACAACGTAGGGCTATGGGGCCTAGACTTTCTACTTTTACTAGAAGATGAGTTATTCGTCCATAACTCATACCTCACTATCAACAGGCTTGTCCGTCATTCATATTTCATTTACTGTTTCAGATATACAGTTGTAAGTTGATTTAGAACCAATATATTTAGATTATTCCATTCTTCATAATAGAAAAAGATAAGAGTCCGAACAATAAAACATTTCTAGGAATCGCTAACTTCATCCAATTTTTGAAACAACATTTACATAAAAATAGATGTCTTTTGATAAATTGAGGTGAACATTAATGCCTTCATTAAAAAAGTATTTTTCCCTTTGGTTGTACATTTTCTGTACATTTGTCTCTAATGAGCCGGAAAGGAGGTAGTTGGAAGTTTATTTTTGGTTTGTAAGTTTTTTTTATGTTCTATTTTAGTATATAAAAATATTCATAGAAAAGTAGACTTCATTTTGATCTTTAAAAAAGAAGATATTCAGTTGTTCCCATTCATTTTTAAAGCGGCACTATTGACACTTCTTGACAGTTTTTTTGGTTGAACATTTTAAAGTCGAAAACGTTCGAAATCGAATAATTTCAAATTTCATTATTGAAGAATGAACAAATTCATATTACAATCGTACTATTTCAGAGGAAAAAATTTTTATGTCAGTTATGGAGATAAGGAGAAAAATTGAAACACAGTTTTTTCTCGAGAACGGCTTGACCGATTTTCATTAAAAAAATATATCATATGCGTTTTAATGCCACAATGTTATGAAAAAATCACGAACTTTTTTTATAAAAATACGGTCCAATAGAATTTTCAACATTTTTTTCATTTTTTTGTATGGGATGCATTTGAGGCACCATCACTATTTTCTACCTGAAAAATCTTCAAATAATCTAGAATAACATGTACGAGTTTCAAAACGATCGAAGGGGTGGTACATATTGAAAAAAAAATAAAGATCTTGAGCGCATCACGTGGTGTATGTGGTGCGCTGTAAAGTATGGTAGCTATAAAAACAGCAAAGTTCGAATTTGTCAAACGATACCCTCCAGTTTTGTGAGGTTCTTGAAAAAAGTGATCCTATAAACGTGGATCAAGTATTTTACGGTATATTAGTTGTAATTATTACTATTTTGTAGTTTTTTTTGTACAGATCATCTTTAATGGACAAATTAAGAACGTTCATGTATTTTTCATTAATTATTAATTGTTTAAACAATTTTTATCTATTTAAACAATTACTTTTTTCACATTCCATCGCAAAATATTGATGTTCTCGTAATGATGTAAACTAATAAGGCAATATCAAAAATCGACACGATCGATTCACTTCGTTTTTAAATGTTTGAACAATTTTTATGGTTAAAATGTATCTTTTGACCAGAATAAGGTAGAAAAATAGTTTTTTTTGCACATTTTTCAAGAAACTCCATCGAGTTCTGGTATGCTTTTCAGTTTTACCACTCACATAATTCATTAAACAATTTCAATTTGTTTAAACAATTTTTGTGGTCAAAATATCAAAAGTTTACACCTATACGTATTGATTTTAAATTTTAACTTATTACTTCATGTCATTCTGAAAAAGTGAAACCTTTGGCTGTTTTATAGAAAAAAGTGTTAGAAAAAATGAAAATTGTTCGAAAAATCGATAATTATTAAACAAATATATAAAACTCTTTAATTTGTCCATTAAAGATGATCTGTAAAAGAAAGTACAAAAAAGTAATAATTACGACCAATATACCGTAAAATACTTGATCCACGTTTAGAGAGTGGTTTTTGGGGCATGCTGGAAAAGAGTGAGGGGGTCAAAATAAAAAATTGAAGCATACGTCATATTGGAATAGTCACCTCTTTCGATAACCTCACATAACTGGTGGGTGTCGTTAACAAAATTCGAACTTTGCTTATTTTAGCCACCTTATCGCACAGCGCACCACACACCCCACGTGACACAAACATTGTTTAAACAAATTGAAATTGTTAATAGAATTATGTGAGTAGTAAAACTAAAAAGCATACCAGACCTCGATGGAGTTTGTTGAAAAATGTGCAAAAAAACTATTCTTCTGCCTTATTCTAGAAAAAAGTTATATTTTCACCATAAAAATTGTTTAAAGAAATTAAAAACAAAGTGAATCGATCGTGTTTATTTTTTATATTGCCTTATTAGTTCAAGTCTTTATGAGAACACAAATAATTTGCGATAAAATATGAAAGAATAACTGTTTAAGCAAATAAAAATTGTTTAAATAATTAATAAATAATAAATAAATAATAAAAATACATAAACATTTTTTATTTGTCCATTGGAGACGATCTGTACCAAAAAACTGCAAAACAGTAATAATTACGACTAATATATCGTAAAATACTTGATCCACGTTTATAGGTTAGGTTTTGGGGCTTTCTAGAAGGGGATGAGGGGGTCAGGGGGTCTAAACCAAAAATTAATGCACCACATACCCCACGTGATGTGCTCTAGGTATTTATTTTTTAAAACTATGTACTACCCTATCGATCGTTTTAAGACTCGGACATGTTTTCTCGATTATTTAAAGATTATTTAAGGAGAAAATGGTGAGGGTGCCTCAAATGCATCCCATAAAAAAGAATCCATACAAATTCTGAAAAAATTTTTTGGACTGCATTTTTTGAAAAAAAAATTCGTAATTTTTATAATATTGTGGCATTAAAACCCATAGCATATATTTTTTTCATCAAAATCGATTAAGCCGTTCTCTTGAAAAAACTGTTTCTCAATTTTTCTTCTTGCACCCATAACTCCCATAAGAATTTTTTTCCAAATATAATCTGCTGGGAAATTTATTTTCACATCACTGTCAATAAAGTGTATAAGTCTCAACGAGACCCTAGCGGGGGCAGCACATACATGCTTATCCTGCTACGCCCATTGTATAATTTAAAAATCAGAGCCTCAACCGTAGGTGGATTGGAAATTGAATACCGTCAAAAAATCAATTATGTCAAATTGAAAGAGTTTGAAATCAATAATTTGATCTAATGAAATTTAAGAATAACAAATATCAAATTGGGAGCGTTTGAAATTAAGAAAAGTTTGATTTGCAAAACTTCTTAATAAATAATGGAATGGAACTGTCAACCCCAGGCGGAAAAGTTATGCATAGTAGAAAAAATTATGTATAATTTTTTACACTATGTGTAACTTTTCCGCCTGGGAACGTGAAATTCATTTTCCCAAGTGAATATCCGTTTCCTAAGCCTTTGGTTTTTTTTTCATTTTCCCCAAGTTACAGGTATCGGGCAGAACGTGCCGAAGCGAGTGACGAACAATAACCCTGGGCCTGACACTGATCACTCCTTTTATGTCCGGAGAAAAAAAAGCCTAAAAAAACAATTGCTAATAACCAATTTTGTAATTGTTTTGAAACTTTATTTCTTATGTCATTGAATTATTTGTATTTTTTGCATTATCTCAAGCGTTAGCAGAGCTTTCTGTCACAATTAGGACATGAGATCGCATCGTCCTCTATAATATACGATTTATGTTTTATTGATTCTGAAATGTTGCATGCGAATCAGTCAATAATTGACCGAGATATCCAATACAATATGGCAGGACTTATTCGCGCATACCGAAACATCCGCGAATAAGTTCTG
This sequence comes from Melikaiella ostensackeni, assembly GCA_032362435.1. Classification (NCBI taxonomy): domain Eukaryota; kingdom Metazoa; phylum Arthropoda; class Insecta; order Hymenoptera; family Cynipidae; genus Melikaiella; species Melikaiella ostensackeni. The sequence goes on from JAUMHM010085206.1 coordinate 11,045, forward strand.
TCCAGTATTCCCATACTTCGCACTTAATTTTTTCAAAAAATAGTATGTGGGACGCGTGCGCGTAGATGTCATGTAACATACTATATCGTGGTTGTAATTAGCTGATATTTACACACATATAAGTCTTCTTCTTGCTGCGCGTATTCGACTAATAAAACAAGATTTTTACGTAATACTGAATGTTTTTCGAATTTTTTTATGAGTTATCTAAGCATTGATATTACTTATAGGTACTAATTAAAAACATCTATTAAGAACTTTTTTTCAAAACATTGAAGAATTACTCAACAGTTTTTAATGAACTGAATGTGAATTTAAACACTGGATACAATAAACTATATCTATGAAATATTCAGGAATATTGTATACCATTTTTCATAGAGAAGCATTACGCATTTTAAACGATACATTATAAAAATATTCGATACTTTGTTGGGGCTTTCATTCAGTAAAAATAATAATATCTCGCTCTTTGCTTTTTTAGAAATACTTGCGTTAAAAAAGTTACGTAATCATGTCAAGAAAACCCCTTCACCCACATATCAGACCGTAAAGAAACACCAGTCCCTTCCCTCCTTTTTATGTTACGTAATATATGAACTCTCCCCTACTGATACAAGTTTACTGGAAATTCACTAAATATTCTCAGACTTTTGGAGCTGAGCGATGGAAGGACATCCTCCAGCTCCTAAAGGAGCAGGGAGAGAAAATCGAAAGGTTGACCCGGGCATTCAAAGTCATC
>JAUMHM010085208.1:0-11785 GCA_032362435.1 Melikaiella ostensackeni
AAAGTCGAACAATTTATTCTTATGACTTTTTTCGATAAAAAAAAATTATGAGAGTTATAGCATTTTCAAAATTCAAAAAAAGAAACGAAAATGAAAATCTTGAGCCAAACAATACACGATATGAAAAAAAAGTCAGGAAATGAAAAAACATTGATTTTTGAAGCTCTACAAGACCGTCATAATAACATTGTGAATTTTCTTAAAAAATCGAAAACTCAAATTTGGAGCCGAATAATGCGAAATACGAAAGAAAGCTGATATAAAAATTGTTGCTTTACGAAGACCTGTAAGCTTCTTGTCTGAAAATTTTTTGGCAGTAGGATTAGTTTGCTTTCTAAGTATGGAAATGGTATTGGAATATTTTTATTTTAAGTTTTGAGCCAAACGGCGCAAGATAAGAAAAAAAGTCAGAAGCGTAGAATTTGTGCTCTTGAAAAAGCAAATAAAATTTCCGTTGAACATTTCTTTATAAGACTAATCATAAATCATTAAGATAATTTTTTGATCGTCTTCTTAAGTATTTATTTGTATACATTCTACTGTGAGCGCAGAAAATCAAGCGCGAAGCGCGATTATTATGATGATTTTTATTTAGATTTTCAGATTATTTTTAGATCTTCATTCAGCTACGATAAAAAGCGCTGATGAATTTCCAAAAAGTTATTTCCAGTCGGGAAAAAAATAGTTTATTACAAATACTTAAAAAGGGGTTTATGTATTCATTTTAATATACTCATAAAAATATTTGAAATGAAGTTGACTCATCTGCACGAAAAAATATGTCAGGAAAGCTATAAATACAATATAAAGGTATCAATAAATATTTTTCCTTATGAGAAAAGAATATTCGAACAATAAGATTACTGCTTTGATGACATCGTGTTTATGTACAGATGAGCGTATCCTATTAACAAACTTAAATATAATATTGTCATTAAGACTCCTCTCGAACTATTAACAGAAATCGGACTTGCTAAGGTATATTTAAAGAATACAACTCAGATACTGCTCATAATTTAGACTGCGGGGGTTATTTCTTAAAAATTTGTTAATCTTTGGGTTTAAATATGTGAAATCTAATTGAACAAGAAAGGCAATAATTGGTTCTGCCGCAGTGCAGAAGTCCTAAGCAGCTATATAAGAAATATATATAAAAATTCTTGAAATTCATTGAACTTTTGCAAACGTATTTCTATAAATTATAGATTTTGATAATTACTCTGATTTTATTTTCTGTAATTTTTTTGCTGTAATTAGTGGTGAATTGAAAATATAAGAGTTAATAATACTCAATTGTTAGTAAAAATGATTTTTCAAGTCTTATTTCATGATGTATCGTAAGCTGCATGCAAAGTTATGAAAAATCTTATGCATAATGGTTCACGTCATGAAGCCTAAAAAATGTTAGAATGCCAGCGTAATCCTGCTTTTATGAAATCGATTGAATGATTTAATTTTAATGACTATATAACGCTTAGTAACAAGTTTTGTTTTTAAATGTTTGTGTATTTCTTCTAATCTCTCACGTATCAGAATATTTTCACAAACCCTCACCCACCCTCAATAAAAGAAGAAAAAAGCATTACATGATTTTTGTACTGCCTTCATTAAGAGTGTTACAGGAAAACATTATTTATATACATAAAAATTCTAAAAAAACATGTGCCACCTTCAACTTCAAACATTTTCAATTTGTGTAATTGGGTTTATGATTTAACTTCAAGAATTGAATAGGGTTTATCAATTTACAATATTTTTCGTGTACAGGGCCTTACAGAAAGGTTTCTTTGGTAAAGTGAATGGTACCGTTGGATTCCGTTTTTTAGTCGTGCGCCGTAGCCTACGCTTTTTGCTGAGCTAGACGTTGAGGGTTGGAAAAAATACTACAATAATAGAAAATTTTCGAGCCGTTTGAGAGCCCTCAATAAGCCCTTTATTTCTAAGAAATTTTGAGATCGATCAAGGAAACGGTCCTAGCTCCATGTGAAGTTAGCGCACAAGCCATATTTCATCCAAAAAATTGCGGATCCAAAAACTTCGGCCTCATGGTTCATTCCAGCCATTTATTATAAGTTCGGCCTCACATATGAAACCAGAGTGCGGATGGTTTTATGAAGAAATAAAGGACTTTGTAATGGGCCCTAGCATAGATCGAGAGCCATAAGTGATCCCCTAATTTCTAAGAAAATCCGGGTTTAATCAATTAACAGTTTTTAAGTTACGAATATGCGTTGCTAGCTTTGTGTGAAATCAGCACTCCAGTCGTTTTTAATGAAGAAATGCATAGCTGAAAATTTGGGACCTACGGCTTTTAATGCCTCCCTTGCGCCATATCTTCCCTGCGGCATGTCTACCTCCATGAAAAAATAAGCTTTCAATGGAAAAAGATGAAATTAAATCAGAAGAATTAAGAAGGATTTGTTTTGCAGGAATGGAACAGGACCCAAAAAAATTGAAGATGATAATTTAATATGAGGAAGTATCTCATCGTTTTGAAATTTCTGATGAATAGACCAATACTTTTTATAAGTTTGACTAGTCCTTTCTAACTTTTGGGATGACTAGTTCATCTTCTTTTCCATAATATTTAATGAATTAATGATAAAATTGATTTTTGTTTCAAAAATGTGCTGTATGAACACATTTGGTACAAAGTAAAATACTTAGCGATTCAAAGTTTTAAAAATGCAAGAAATTTGTGACATTGTTTTTACAAAATTTTAAATCTCTACAGATGTCACTGAATCACGTCACTTTTTAGGACTGTTCTCCTGGTATAGGAAATTCATACAAGATTTTGCTACAATTGACCGGTTGGGTGCAATAAGGATGCTCTTGCCTTTTTAGAAGTCACTTATTTTTCATTTGTTCTTCATGACGTTATGCAAAAAACAAATAAAAAGTAAGTGACTTCTAAAAACACAAGAATACCGTTATTGCACAACAATCAACTTTCGAACAAATTGAGTCCCATTTGATTAAAGCCCTTATTTTGTCATATCCTGACTTCAATCAATCTTGCCTCCTGCAAAATGATGCCAGTATTAAAGGTCTTGGTTCAGTTTTAACCCAAGCTAACATACAGACGGTTCAGAATATGTTATATCTTGTGCTAGTAGATCAATTTCGGACGCTGAGAAAAACTACACTACCACAGAAGAAGAATATTCAGCTGTAATTTGGTATATTAAAAGATTTTGTGCTTATCTAGAAGGATATCATTTCACATTATAACAGATCATAGTAGTGTGAGATGGTTGCACAATCTCGAAAATCCTATCGGAAAATTAGCCAGATGGGCTCTGTCACTTTCAGAATATGATTTTGATATTATCCACCGTTAAGATTGTTTTTTTTTCATCATGTCCCTGACGCTCTTTCAAGAATGAGCGAAAACCCTGAAGAGGAAATTAATTTGGCTAAAGAAATTACTCTCTCATGGTATATTCGTCGTTTCATTGCAGTTTCAATTTTTTCAGAAACAGTTTCAATTTTTTTTCTTCGTTTCATTGCAGCTTTAATTTTTTCAGAAAAATTCCCGAATTGGAATATAAAAGATAATAAATTATATCACTTTAGACCTGATCCCAAAATTTCATCTTTAGTCCGTGACCTGAATGAATGGGAATGTGTGACCGCCGATGAAGACAGAGCCAAAATTTTTACCGATGCTCATGATGTCCCACAATTTAGTCACTTAGGTACCGAAAAGACTTAAATTTCGTGATTTAATGATATAAAATTTCAGATACAGAGACGGAAAGAAATAGATGGGAACGCAAGATAAGTTTCTCTCCTTGTACACTTTAAAATTCTCTAGTTATCTTTAAAATTAACACATAGGCATTCTATCAATTCAGATCAAATGAAAAATTCTTGATTATTATTATCTGGAACTATAGTTTACGTGAAAAAATTTTTCACAGAACAAATTTGTAGATTATCGAGATCTCAGGGATTTTTAAGAAAAATTTTTAGGGTATAGTTTGTTTGTTGACCAAAATCATGAGAAATCAGCTGTATGCATGTTGTATTTTCATGAAAAACACAATTCCTCTGTAAAATATTTTTATATTAAAGCAATATTTTCCAAAGTGAATCAGGATAACTGCGAAGATGGAAATCGTTTCGAAAATTCACTGTACCTCTGAATTTAAAATGCACAGAAATGCTTCTTAGGATTTTTTTTTTACAAGGTTGAGTGTTTATGAATTTACATGTAATATTCACATATAAAGTTTTTACCATAGCGATCGGGTCGATATGAAAATGGTAAATTTGAAGAAAGCAGCGTTCTTATCCTTTCAAATATTTATGTCAGAGAAAAGCAAAGGCTTCACTAAAATTATTTCTGTGAAATTTTTATTTAGTATAGTATAACGTATAGACAGCTTTGAAGATGCCCTAATTTTTTTAGTTTCTGAGGTACGTGTATGGTTAATATGTTCCCTAAAACTACTCTCCCAAAAAAAAAGAAACTTTAAAGGTTGCTGGCCCCTTTAGCATTTCATTAAAAATTCGAGCTTTTCTCTGAAGCATCGTTGCCGAAATCGGTTGACACGAGTCTCGTTTTTGGATACACCATTTCAATAAAGCGGCCTCTACTTCAGCGTCCCCAGCAGATCACACTGTTTTTTCTTGTATCTTGTTTTTGAATTCAAATTCGTTGGATTTATCAATAACTTCATCAGCGCACTAAACAATTTCGCGTAAAAGACGTTCACTAATTCTGTATTCATTTACAGTCGTATTTCTCGATTCGCCGTTTTTAATAAGTTGCAAAATTAGAGATTTTCCGCTGACTAACAGAAAAGTTTTTTTGTTTGGTTCAGCCGGAATATGGAAAAACTAATTACACTTTTAGACGCATAAAAGTATATGTGCAGTGAGTCGCGAAGTAAACAACATCTCTACTTCACTGTCTGTCCTTGCGATGAGCTCCAGCATAGGCCACCAAGGAACGCACAGAGCGGGGAGGGGAGACAGGCACAGTCAAGCGTGAACGACCGTGAATCCGGCACACAAACGTTTGGCACAATAACGGGGTATAAGTGTATTAGGAAAAAAGTCGCCAGCAAAATCAACGTAAATGAGAAGCCCTTTTTAATCCTGTGCACCTTAGACAAACATACAGTCCGAGTTCGATAACTTGCCATGCGATAAGTGTGTACTCTCCTCGAAACGTCATCACACGTACGGTGAGCACACTAGTTGGGGTTCTCCCACTACGAGTGCTGTCTGCGTGAGCCGGTGACGCGTACCGTATATTGTGCTAATAGAGGGGGCATCCGATAAGTCCGAAATTCCTAGAATTTTCCGCCCCCACAGCCCCGAAGTTGGAAAGTTATCAGACTTGGACTGTATGTCTTAAACGTGTCGGATGAGAACCCCTTTTAAACTATGTGTGTCTTTGATATCTCAATTAAGCATGAAGTTATAGATATTATAAAACATCAATGAATAGTAAAATACATCTTTTAATGTTGAACTTTTTTATTCATCTTATTTCATTTTATTATGTCAAGAACAATGTTACACGCTTGCTATAGCACCCGCAAATTATGCCACTAATTAATAATTGAAATTTTGAATACATTTTAGATTAGTTCTTTAGTGAATTTTTCAAAGAGTTGAGCATCATAAAAACGTCCTATATAGTGAATGCGTTAATTTTCCAGTAAATGTTAGATATGGACTTCCCGAGAAAATCGTAAAGTCAACTCGCGGGTATACATTCGATGTTCCTGAAGAAGGATTAAGTATTGTTTGTGCACCAAATTTATTTGGTATTTCTATAAAACAGTAATATTGATTAGAAGCGCTATGCTCCCAATTGTTTCTTGCACTCCAGGGTGAGAGATTCGCCTTAAAAACGTCGCCAGATTGGAGTCTGACAGAAGCGTATCCGTATGGATTATCAACATGCTTAAAATTTTCAATAGATTCGAGTTTTCCTTGAAGAACATGTTGACGATCATGGGCTGGCAGTTTGTGTATATAAATAGTGCTTCCTGGAAAAATTTGTATGGTTGCAGACGCTGAAGAAGAAGCACTAGAAGCAGTATCTCCTTGACCTCCTCTGAACATTGCACCGACTTCTGTAAAAAAAATCACGGTTGAGTGTGTGTCCTAACTTTCTCTAACTTTATCCCATTAACCCCTTCCTTTAACAACTTTTACTCTCCTAACCTATTCATCCCTTACACCATTTTTCTATCACTTACTTCGTGATCCCGCCTAACCACTTCCGCAACCACTTCACCCTGCTCATTTTTCCCTTTCACTTCCTTCAACCAACTTGACCCTTATATTCATAACTACTTCTCTATTAGACCCTACCGATATCACCTTCTCTCCCCTTTTCTTGAGATATTTTTCACTCCATTCTCATTCTTTATATGTTTCACACGCCCCTTCCATTTGTGCCCCGACTTTTTTTACTTCTTCCCATTAGCCCCTTCCATTAACACCTTTTTCTGCCCTAACCCATATATCCTAACTTCCCTTAGTCCCGAATTTGTGCCAACTTTCTCAAACTTCTTCCCGTTACCCCCTTCCCTTAACATTTTCTTCTCTAACCCATTAGCCCCATACACTATTCATCTACCACCTTTTTCCTAATCCTGCCTAACCCCTTACACAACCTCTCCTCCCTTTTCCATTCTTATATCCCCTTTCTACTATTTCTCTGACATATTCCCCTCACACTACCCATTGCCCATTCCCTTGCCGTAACTTCTTGAGATGAGCGAGGTCATCTTACTTCTTCATTCTCTCTCTTTTTCTCCTCCTACTTTCTGCATCTCATTTCTTTCCTCCAATGGGGGAGGGAAACTATTCCTTCCATACGTGCCCTAACCCATTTCTCTCCAATTCCTCCCTCCTTTAACATCTTTCTCTCCATTTCTTAACAGACCTCCTTACGCATAGTTTCTTCTCCCATTCTCTATCCCTCTACCATATACCTCGCCTCTCTGTTTCCTCGCATCCTGCTCCTCTAGCCTTTCCTATTACATTCCTATTAATGCCTACCATATTTTCTCTATTTAGATTCTTTTCACTCGTCTTCGCTTCTCTTCTCACTGTATTTCTCCTGTCCCCTTCTGCACTTTTGCTTAGCATCATGTTTTCCCTCTCCTTAGTCCTTCTTCACTCTTATTCTCCCATCTCAATCCCCATCCTTCGCTCTTCACCTAACAGATTACCCCCTTTAACGATCCCAAATTCTAGTCGATTTTTGAATTTTTGTATGTCTTAAACTTTTGTTCAGATGCAAAAAGCGAAACAAAAATCGACAATTTTTTCTTTTTTAACTTGCTTAAAAAATTTGTTCTATTGGAAATGGTGGTCGGTCATTTTTCCATCAGCTGCCAAAAATTTTTGAAATGCAAATTTTTCATGGTAAATTTTATATTTTACTTGAAATTCTAGAATTAGATTTGGAAATTGAGATAATAGAGTTTTAAAAAGTGAAATAAATGAAAAAAAATTGAAACTTAAAAAAAATTAAAATTAAAATTAAATCAATTTAATTAATTGAAAAAATTCATGGAAGTAAATGAACTGAGACATTGCGTTAATCGTCTTTTTTCATTCCCATATGTTACAAGTTTCTAATCTCTCAACGTGGCACACGTGACAGTAAACGAAAATTTAGATCAGAAAATTGTTTGATTACAAATTTCTAATTGTCAACTTCATATTGTGCATTTATGAGTCGAAAATTGTAATATATTCCGATACTTGAAGAAACTAAAACATTGCATTAATCGTCAATTTTTTATTCCCATATGTTATACTTTTTAATCTGGCAACGTGGCACTAAATGAAAATGTTGATTTAAAAAGTTTTCCAGATGAAAATTTTCGATTGCTACTTTTATATATTACACTCAGAAACAAATTGGAGATTAAGATTAAGAGATGGAGAGATTAGCATAATAACATTGTTGAAAAATTGTAATTTCTAGATTTATTTATTTAAGATTATGATTTAGAGAAAGAGATTAATATTATAAAATTATTGAAAAATTATAATATGTTTTCAATTTTCAATAAAATAAAACATTGCGTTAATTGCCATTTTTTATTTCCATATTTTACAAGTTTTTAATCTGGCAACGTGGCACTAAATCAAAATTCTGATTACCAAAATTTCTCTAATACAAATTTGTCATAATAAATATTATATTATATTATTTAAGGTACACTTACTTGCAAAATTAGGCAAAACCATGCAGGCAAAAAATAAAATGACTATCTTCATTTTTTCTAAATACGAATAGAAATGACGATAGAAAACTGAAGACCAATTATTGAAGAGTTTTGTAAAAGGCGACTGATTTTATAGGTTATTTTTATTTACAATTGATTGGAGAGACAACAATTCTTGAAAGCGGAAATGTGCATATTTGCTAGATTTTGTACTCATGAAACCTTCAGAAATGTTGGTTTGTCTTTTATCTGACGTAAATTGGAGAGGATTAAAGTATCTTTTCAGCAACAAATAAATTGTTAATGTTTCATGAATTTATGAATTGATTTTATTATACGCTGTATATTTAAATTAAATAAATGTATTAATATTGTATGTATTAATTAATGTATTTAATTGATGTTTAACAATAATTATTCAAAGGATTGCTTTCGATTTTCAAATTTAATCATTTTTCGATTCAATCACGATTAAATGAGTTCAGAGTACCTATCTTTCTTCTAAACACAAAAAGAATTAAATTTCACCAAAAATATCTGCGATGCAAAAAATGTGCTAAGTCAAACTATATGAATTTGTGAAATCAAAATTGGCCAAGTAATTTGGAAAAAAAATTTAAGAAGAAATTTTCAAAATGAATTTTAAGAAGCTATATTTAACATTGTAGAACTTGGTGGAATTGAAAAAATCTTTGTTTTATTTCAAATTTTTTGTAATCTTCTTAAATTTTGAATTATTTTTGAAATTTTTCCAAAACTTCTGAATATATTTAAAAACGATTCAAATTCTCCCTTATTTTTTTTTGAATCCTGCATAATTAAAAAAGTGCCTCAAAATGTTCCAGATTCTTTTTCGAGAATTTTGGAAATCTTTTATAATGTTTTGACATTTTTTTAAGTACTCTTCAAAAATTGAATGTTGAAACAAAAATCATTTGAAATTTCCCCAGGAATCTTAAGGAAATTTGTTTATTTTCTTTGAACCTCACCAAATTCTTAAAAAGCTTCTAAATTTTATGTTCGAGACCTTTCCAAAATCAAAATTTTTTTCAAATTTTATAAAATCTTTTCAAAATGTTCGGAACGGGATCGGGCTTCCCATCAATAAGATCGAGAAGTTTTTCAATCCGTTGTCAGGTGCAGGTACATATGCAAGGCAAAGGGGAATTTCTATTTTAGGAAAATTCGAAAGATTGGACGAATTAAAAAATTGAGATTTCGAAGATTTCTATTTTTTATGAAACCATGAAAATAAAATAACAATTTTGTGATATGGGAATTCTGAAGCTTCGCGTGCAACTGGCACTGCTACACGCATTTTGCAATAATAAAAATGTTACAATTTTGTGCACGGAAAAAATTAACAATTTGATATCTCATAAACTATTGGCCGCAGAGAGTTCGAATAGGGATCGTTCTAAAGAATTTTATATCCGGTACAAATTGCGTGCTGTGCACTTTTTAACGATTTCTTAACCGGAAGCAACAATCTGAACAGGCGTTCCAATTTTCGCTTCATTGTTAATTAACAATATACTCAACGGTCTGACAGCTTAATATTTCATTAGATCGTTCACCCTAAGATTTTAAGCAACAAATTTTCTGTATATATTTTGTTGTGGCAAAAGGTCTTTTTCCGTCTAATTTGATGTGATTAATAGTTTTTGTTTTTTGGAGAGGTGTGGTTTTTGAAAAAAAATTACAGGGCACAGTTTTTTTTGCGGCATGAATTAACACAAAATGAGCACAAAATTATTGCATGTTGCCCATGCTAATAGGCCAATGTGCCAATTCTAGCTTCATGCGACTCTTAGAATTCTTTGTAATTCACAGAAATCGTTCTTGAATTCTTAGAATCCCTAAAAATCCATCGAAATCCTTCGGCATTTCTTGAAATTGTTTAAAATCCTTTAAAATAAGCTGATTCCTTTTTAAATATTTCGAAATCTCTTGAAATCACGTAAAATCCTTCGAGATTTCATGCAGTATTTCGAAATCCTTAAAATCGCTTGAAAATTTCAAAATTCCATTAATATCATCCTTAAAAATCCCTGAAAATCAGTTGAAATTTTTTTAATTCCGTAAAATATTTGGAGTTATTGAGATATCCCTTAAAATCTTTTGAATACCTTTGAAATTCATTGAAAACTTTAAAATCCGTGGAAATCTTTCCCAATCTCTTAAAATATTCCAAAATATTTGAGAATCTATTAAAATTCTTTAAAATCCCGTGACTTCTTTCGAAATGTTACGAAATCTCTCAAAATTCATTGGAATCTCATAAAATCCCATAGAATCCCTAAGAATATTTTGTGATCCGCAGAAATCGTTCTTAAATCCTAAAAGTCCCTACAAAATACATCGAAATCCTTCGGTATCCCTTTCATATCCTCTTAAATCCTTTGAAATCACGTGATTTCTTTCAGAATATTTCGAAACCTCTTTACATCCCTTGGAATCTGTCAAAATCTTTTGCAATCCGCGGAAATCGTTCTTAAATCCTTAAAATTCCTCAAAAATCCGTCAAAATCCTTTGGTATCTCGTAAATGTACTTGATTTTCTTTGAAATATTTTTAAATCTCTTAAAAGTTTTTGGAACCCCTTAAAATCTTGTCAAATTCCAGATTATCTCTGAAATTTCATTAACAAATTTCTTCAAATTCTTGAAAACCTTTCGAATCACTGGAAATCTTTCAAATATTTTTAAATCCTTCGGAATCTCATGAAATCTTGTTTACAGTGAAAATAATTGATATATTGTTGATTTATTGATTAAACAAAATCTTACATAAGGAAGGGTGAGGGTCACGCAAATCTTACGAATCCTCAAAATAGGGGAGGAGGGGGTCTAAAATTTAAAAAATCATCCTTACGTAATTAATGGACGTTCCCTAATGAGTTTTTAGGGAAAATTATCTGAAACAAAATTGAAACCCTAATTTTTTTCTGCCCACAAAGACATTTTTTTAAATGCATTGTTGAGTTCCTGTGATCAAATTGTATGTACAAATACTAAAAAAGCATATTTGAAAATAGACGCCATTACAAACTTCCCTTCACGAGGAATTAGTTGATACATACTTAAAGTTGTCAAAACATTCAAAGTTTTTCAAATTCCCTATTAAAAATGAAAGACTATGCATATTGAATCATGTCTGCAGATGAGAAAGGACACATATGGTCGATAATTCATGGATTTATTGAAATTACGAAAAGATACAGTTAGACGATAAGTAATGACTTTTCTTATTTTTTTATCGAAAAATGTAATTATCATTTTGTTGTCATGACGTAGTGATGTTAATTCGAAGATAATTCTTATCGACTAATATGTCACCTTGAGTATAATGGGTCGAAAAAAATAATTCCCAAAAATGTTGGGCGCGTCTAGTACCTTCTCAGTTTTTGTCAGATTTAAGGAAACTATTCTGGATGAACAATTTTTCTTATACTACATGGGCTGAAAAGTCTTCGGCCTGACACAGAGATGACGTCACAAACAAAAAATCTGTATGCTTGTCATAGAGTACCAACCTTAACTAGAATACTGTCAAAGTTTGATGACATTCCA
>JAUMHM010085209.1:0-11784 GCA_032362435.1 Melikaiella ostensackeni
TTATTATTAATTTAAAAAATTCTTCTTAAAATGATCGTGATATCTGACAGGTATGGAAAATTCCATTTATTTGTGATCTTATGAGAAAATTAGTTGTTTAAAGGAATAAATATTATTTCAAACATTAAGAGTAAGTTTTAAAAAACTAAGAATGAGGAAAAGTAATGAAACTTGGGAAAATAGCACAAAATGTGTTTTTACAACTTTCTCCTGTCATTCACACACACGCACGCACGAGCACACACATACACACACGCACGAACGTTTGAAATTGCTCCGACTACAAAGCTTGTTCTATGAGGAAGCAAAAATATAATGCATCCAAAATTTGTATGCCTTACTAAGATTTTTTTAAAATCTACTTCGACATTATTAAAAAATTTTAGTGACCTTACCACTTTTCTATCTTATTTGATATAAGAGGCTCAAAAATATAAATAATATATAAAATTTTTTTTGAAGAATTCCAGATCTCTAATAAAGTCGTGAGTTTGATAGCTTTTTTAATTGCTGACTCGGATTTCTGTGCAGCATTTCAATATTACACAGCCAAAATCACCTCTCAAATTGGTATTGGTACGAAAAAATGTTTCTTGATTTCTCCCGCAGATGTTGAGAAGTTTCAAAAAACGTTTTATTTTTTTACAGTAGGTAAGCGTATTAGGCCTCAGAAATATAAGAATGTATAAACTTATATTCAAAAGTTTATATTTAAAAGTTTCAAAATTTTTTTAAGTTTTTATAATCTCTTCCGCCGTGAATTTTTTAGTGCTAGTGACCTTTTTACTATTTCAACATTATTCTATATGCGAGATTTCAAAACTATGAATACATTTCCTTCAGTTTCGGTCCCTAAGAAAACAAAGTGCTTTCAAAATTTTAATTGAAAAATCGTATAAAGGTGAGTACTCTTAGACAAAATTTGAAGTAATCGTTTTTGCTGCAGCAGTAGTCAATTGATTTTCGCTAAAATATACAAAAAGTCGGCTATAAATTTAGTTTTATTGAAAGTGAATTGACAGTTTTTTCAATTGCTGCACCGGCATTTTGTCCATCATTCCAATAATACACAGTAAAAATAAATACCTCTAAAATGTGTATTCGTACGGAAAAAATGTTTCCTAATCTTCTAAGGCATTATGAAGAACTCCGAGTTTTGTGAATCCTTCCGATAGCATTTAGTATACAATAAAACTATGAAGCTATAAAATATTTATGCGTACCAAAACACATTTTCATAATTTCTTCTGGAGTAATCAAAAAGCTTAAGCGAAATTTCACTATTTCTTCATTATTCTATATGCGAGGTTTTGAAAATATAGACACATATTGTGACGTAATTCCTTCAGTATCTGTTGCAAAGAAACCAGAGTGCTCTCAAAAGAGAAACTGAAAAATTGTATAAAGGTGCGTGCACTTAGAATAAACCTTAAGATATCATTATTTCTGCAACGGTGTTCAATTGAGAGGAAAATCTATATGCAAAAATTAGGCTATAATAGTAATTTACTTCAAAGCATAAAATTTTTTTTAATTGCCTTAATAACATTTTTTCAAGTTGTAGATTCAAACACGAAAAAAAGTAAATACCTCAAAATGTGTACGCGTACTAAAAAATGTTTCCTAGTCTCTTCCAGCGTTATCAAAAAGTATTAGTTATCTTTTTATTATTTTACATTGTTCGATATAAGAGGTGTTAAAAATATAAATAGTGTATGGAATTGAGTTTAAAAATTCCCTATCTCTGCTCCAGTCGTGAGTTTGATATTCTTTTAATTACTGCGTCGTCGTTCTGTGCATCAGTCCAACAGTACATAGTAGGAATAAAAACTTCTAAAATGTGTATTCGCACGAAAAAATGTTTCCTTATCTCTTAAGACATTATCAAAAAGTTTCCCAAATTTTCTCAATTTATACAGTATTCAAAATATTAGGCTTCGAAGGTATAAAAAATTTATAAACTTGTACTGAAAAGTTCCCAATCTCTACCGAAGTCGTGAGTTTGATAATTTTTTAAATTGTTGAGTCCGAATTCTGTGAATCTTTTCGATAACATTCAGTATACAATAAAACTATGAATTTTTTAAATACGTTTGTGTACCACAACACATTTTTATAATCTTTTCCAGTGTAATCAAAAAGAATAAGTGTAATTTACTCTTTCTAAATTATTCTATATCCGGGGTTTCAAAAATATACACAAATATAATGACTCATTTTTTCCAGTATTTGTTCCAAAGAAACCAGAGTTTTCCTAAAACAATAGTAGAAAAATTGTATAAAGATAGCGTGCTCATAGACTGAATCTGAAGTTATCGTTTTCGCTGAATCGGTATTCACTTGTCAGAAAAATCTATATCGTTTTTTCCGCAATTTTTGCTAAAATAGGCAGAAAGTTGGCCGTAATTTATTTTTCTTACAACAATTGATCTTTTTGTACGTTAACAAAATTTTTTTAACTTGTAGATTTAAACACTAAAAAAAGTAAATTCTTTTAAAATCGTAACGGGTTTCAAAAAAATGTTTCCTAATCTGTCCCAGAAATATTAAAAAGTTTCAGTGATTTTTTCATCATTTTACATTATTCGGTATAAGAAGTTTTAAAAATATAAATTATGCATGGACTAAAATTTAAAAAATACCCTATCTCTGCTCCAGTCGTGAGTTTCATATTTTTTAAATTGCTACGTCGGTGTTCTGTGCATTATTCCGATAATACATGGTGAACGTAAATACCTCTAAAATGTGTATTCGTACGAAATAATGTTTCTTAACCTCTTAAGGCATTATCCCGAAGTCTCACAATCTTTTTCATTTTTTTACAGTATTCAAAATATTAGCCCTCAAAGATATAAAAAATGTATAAACTTGTATTTAAAAGTTCCCAATCCGTACTGGAGTCGTGAGTTTGATAATGGTTTTCATTTTTGAATCCAAGTTCTGTGAATGTTTCCGATAATATTTATTATACAATGAAACTATGAAGTACTCAAATATGCGTACCAAAACACGTTTTTATAATCTCTTCCGCCTTAAACAAAAAGTATTAGTGATCTTTCTACTATTTCTACATTATTCTATATGCGAGATTTCAAAAATATCAATACATTTCCTTTAGTTTCGGTCCCTAAGAAACCAAAGTGCTCTCAAAATATGAACTGAAAAATCGCATAAAGGTGCATGCTCTTATACTAGATTTGAAGTTATCGTTTTTGTTGCAGCAAAATTCAATTGATACGAAAATCTATATCGTTTTTTCGCAATTTTAGCTAAAATGTGCAAAAAATCGGTTATAATTTTACTTTTATTGAAACAATACAATTTTCTTAAATTATCAACAAAATTTTCCCAACTCGTTGATATGAAAATTTTTAAAAGCAAATGCCTGTAAAATGTGGACGCGTACCTTAAAATGTTTCCTAATCTCTTCCAGCATTATCAAAACTTATTAGTTACTTTTTTATTATTTTGCATTGTTCGATATAAGGGGTGTTGAAAATATAAATAGTGTATGGACTTGAGTTAAAAATTCCCCATCTCTGCTTCAGTCGTGAGTTTCATACCTTTTTTTATTGCTGCGTCGGTGTTCTGTGCATCATTACAACAGTACACGGTAAAAGTAAATACTTCTGAAATGTGTATTCGTACGTTAAAATATTTCTTAATCTCTTGAGGCATTATTAAGAAGTTTCATAATTTTCTTCATTTTTTCACAGTATTCAAAATATTAGGCTTCAACGATATAAAAAATGTACCAACTTGTATTTAAAAGTTCCCAATTTCTGCGAAAGTCGTGAGTTTGATAATTTTTTTAATTGTTGTGTCCGAGTTCTGCGAATCCTCACAATAACATTTAGCGTACAATAAAACTATGAAGCTCTAAGATATGTAAGTGTACCAAAACACGTTTTCATAATCTCTTCCGACGTTACTAAAAAGTTTGAGTGATCCTTTTTTACTTTTACATCTTTCGATATAAGACGAAAATATATAGTAAAAATATATATATATCGAAAATATAAGTGATGTATGAACTTTTCTTCAAAAAATTACCAATCTCTGCTACAGTCGTGAGTCACATATTTTTTTTACTACGCCGTCGAAGATCTGTACATCAATCCAATAGCACACAGCAAAAGTAAATAGCACTCAAATGCGCATTCGTACAAAATAATGCTTCCTAATCTCTTAAGGTATTATTAAGAAGTTTCACCAATTTTTTCATAACTTTATACTATACAGCATATTAGGCTTTAAGGATATAAAAAATGCATGAACATGTAGTTCGAAATTCCCAATCTCTTCCGCAGTCATGAGGTTTAAAATATTTGGAATGTTTGATTTCGAGTTCTGTGAATCTTTCCGACAAAATTTAATATATAATAAGACTCAGAAGCTATGAAATATGTTTTTGCACCAAAACACATTTTTATAATCTCTTCTGGCATAATCAGAAAGTTTAAGCGAAATTTTACTATTTCTACATTATTCTATATGCGAGGTTTCAAAAATATAGACACATATTGTGACTCATTTTTTTTAGTTTTCGTTCCAAAGAAACTAGAGTTCTGTGGAAACAAAAGTTGAAAAATTGAATGAAGGTGTGTGCTCTTAGACTAAATCTGAAGTTATCGCTCTTGCTCAATCAGTATTCACTTGAAAAAAAAATCTATATCGTTTTTTCTGCAATTTTCGCTAAAATAAGGAAAAAGTTCACCACAATTGTATTTTTCTTAAAACAGTAAGAAAAATTCATTTCTCTAATCAAAATTTTTTCTACATGTAGACTTAAACAATTAACAAAAAAGTGCTTCTAAAATGAGTACGCGAACTAAAAAATATTTCTTATTCTCTTCCGGTGATATTGAAAATTTTCAGTGATCTCTTTATTATTTACATTATTCGGAATAAGAGGTATTAAAATTATAAAAAATGTATGAACTTTTGTTCAAAAAAATCCCTATCTCTACTAAAGTCGTGATTTTGATATTTTTTTACATTACTGCGTCTGAGTTCTGTGCATCTTTTCGGCAACATTTAGTATACAATAAAACTATGAAGCTCTAAAATATGTATGTGTAGCAAACACGTTCTTATAATCTCTTCCGCCGTAATTAAAAAGTTTTCGTGACCTTTTTACTCTTTGTACATTATTCTATATGCGAGGATTTAAAAATATTGACACTTTTTCTTCATTCTCGATTGCAAAGAATCCAGATTACTCTCAAAACAAAATCTTCGAGTTTTTGGGACGGGTCACTTGAGAAGTAATGCCCCAATTATTTTTTTATCAAAACAATAATTTTTTTTTTAATTTTCCCAAGAAAATTTTTTGAACTTGTAGATTCAAACAAAAAAAAGTAAGTGTTTTTAGAATGTGTACGCGTACTAAAAAATGTTTTTAAATCTTTTTGGGCGTTATTGAAAACTTTCAGTGACCTTTTTATGATTTTGACATTATTCGGTATAAGAGGTTTTCAAAAAAAAAAAAAAATGATGTATAAACTTTTGTTTAAATAAATCCCAATCTCTACTTAGGTTGTGGATTTGATAGTTTTTTTTTTAAATTGCTCCGTCGCAGTTCTGTGCATCATTACAATAGTACACAGTACAAGTAAATACCTCTAATCTAAAATGTGTATCCGTATTAAAAAATGTATCTCAATCTCTTCCGTCATTTTCAAGAAGTTTCAAACATTTTTAAGATTTGTTTTCATTAATTAACGTATTAGGTTTGAATGATGTAAAAAATTTACGAACTTGCATTTAAAAGTTCCGAATCGGTACCGAAGTCGTGAGTTTGATAATTTTTCTAATTGCTGCGTTCGAAATCTGTGCATCTTTTAAATCAAATTTAGTTCAGAATAATACTACATATCTTTCAAACAATGTACGCGTACTAAAAAATGCCTTTTTAATTCCTTTCGGCGTTATTAAAAAGTGTCAGTGATATATTTTTTTTAAATTTCAACATTATTCAATATAAATGGCTTCAAAAATATAAACACATCTTGTGACACATTTTTATCGTTTTTGCTGCAACCGTATTCAATTGATAGGAAAATCTGTATCTCTTTTTTCTAAATTTACGCGAAAATATGAATGAAGTCGGCTATAATTGTATTTTTCTTATAATTTTCTAATATTTCGTAAACCAAATTTTTTCGACTTATAGATTTATACATTAACTTTCGTTTACGAAATATAATTGATTCATAAAAGGCACAATTATATCCGACTTTATTCATATTCCAGCGAAAATTTCGAAAAAGATGCTAGGTAGAGAGAACCCACATAGCACACTTCTCGAAGAAGCCTGGTCTTTTCTTTGGACTTAGTCCAAGTGGCCGAATGAAAAAACCAGGTCTGTCCTTGGCTTAGACCTATACTTAGACCTAGGTTAAAAAAAAGGACATTTCCGCCTAATTTTTAAATATTTTTTCAAGAAATTCTATTAATTTTTACATGAAATTGACGAAGCATGTAGCATTTTTAACAAAAATAGCATTAATTGAAGAATTTAGTGAAAAATTGATAGTTTTATCAAATTTTATTAAAATGGTATAAAATCATGTTAAAAAGTTACAAACAATTTTCTTATATTTTTCAAATTTAACGTTTATTTATATTTTTTTGTATGTTTTCTTCTGTTTGCCGCTCGAAAAAGGTTAGCTAAACAAGTTTGCGTCAGTTATACATCTTAAAAATTGTGAAAATTCTGGAGTACATGCCTAATTTTATGTTTGAACTGTGTTAATATCTTCTTTATCTTTTTATTGCTGTTCCCTTGTTACTTTTTTCTTTAAATATTACATTTTAATATTCGATACTTTTTTGTAGCACAATGCTTTTACAACTGTCTTGATTTAAACATTAAAAAACTTATTTTTTTCGATAATATGATTTTGTAGAGTCCTCACGTGTATGTTCGTCCGATGCAGAATTTAGTTTTGAAGAATCGCTACCGCCTCTGTTTATGTCCGTTAATCTATGATGTAAATTAGTTATCTTTCAATTTCACGCTTCTGACTGAAAAGACACAGAAGTCGAGCGCAAAGAAAAAAAAGACAAGCATAAATGAAACAAAAGCCTAGTGCGAAGAAAACAAAAGCGCAAGCAACTAGTCCAAGAAAAAATGCGCAGCCAGCCTTTGCGCAGGAAACAAAAGCGCAACTAGCGATCAAGTAGGGTAAAACAGCTACGTCGCTGCGAATTATTGGAACCTCGAAACATTTGTTTTTAGAACTAGCTCTGTGGTAGATTTTCTTCACAGAGATAAACGGAGTATTTAGACGATTAATATGAGGTCGGCAAAAAAAATTGAAATTGCTTTAGCTGAGACTTTAAAACAGATAACACCAAAATCCATTGATTGGACAAAATGTTGCCTTTGGCAAATGGAAACCATTGAAACTCATGTAAATCCACAGCTAGATAAAAATATTAGTAAGCGAAACAGTAAATATGAAACACTTGCTAATAATATTGTAGAATTGAACGAAATAGGGGAGCTTCCAGCCACTGTCTTTTTCGAGGCCTTAGACGAAAAAAATGGAATTAAAAATACTTTTATTAATCGAAGTGCAAAATGGGACAAATTCTGCTCGCTCGAATTAAATGCGACCAAACTTGAATGAGTTCACGAAAGAGCTAACAAAAAAGCTGATAATAATCAAAGTATTGTATCACCTGCAACATCTTGTTCTATCTCCACTGAGGGCGGAAGACGTTATATGACCCGATCAACTGTTACACAGCTGAATACATTTGCCAACATATGTTGTTTGTTCAGAAAAGGTGAACTATGGAATGAACCTTTACATCAGGTGATAACGTTCGAAGGTAAAACCCTCATTCGTGCAAAAATTTCGTCGGAAACGTTAGTTGCACTTGGTCCTGCAGACCTGATCTCCCAGGAAGTGAAATATCATAAGTTGAAAGTTGGGAATAAATTTCAGTTTATTAAAAGTTGTACTTACTTTTTAAACTATTCAATATCTGAAAAAGGTGATGATGATGCTATCGCTTGCATGAAATTTATTACAGATTTGACAAAAGAAATTGATGCTTTGACTGTTTCATTTTCTGGCAAGTTTTAGGGAAACTGCCAAGATTTATTAATTCCACCAGCTTTAGTTGCTATAATCAATATGATACTGTATGGATCTCCGGTACGAAATAAGTGTAGAGCAACACAACCAGGTTTGACTATATGCCAACTGATAATTTTTAACTATCACAAACAAATGCCCAAAGGTGAAATGCTGCGTAATCTTAAACATCACGAGATGCCACTACCGTTGTACTTAGGTCTATCAGTTTATGGGCGATCAAGAAAGCGCTCTATAATTGCTGAATTACATAATTTAGGATTATCTGTGTCACCCAATAAAATAATGGAAATAACGTCGGCTTTGTGTCAGTTAACTGTAAACCGCGCAAACGAAGAAGGCGTCTTGTGTCCTGCGAATTTGCGAAGTGGCATTTTCACCGTTGGAGCCTATGATAACATTGATCATAACACAAGTAGCACCACTTCAAAAGGATCTTTTCATGGAACGAGTATTTCGATATTTCAAATGACCACACCTGAAAATCAAGGAAAACGAAGAAGCACAAAAACTTCTTTCAATGATGAGAATCAAAAAATGCGTCAAGTACCGAAATTACCAGATAGCTTTAGTTTTGTGAAAGATGTTACTCTGCCAAATAAGCAACCTATTTTACGATACGTAACATTTCAGTATCTGAAAGAATGATACCAATTCCTACTTTAAACTCTGATTTACATGGAGAAAAATCTGGCTTCAACATATAAGTCATTATTATAACAACGACAGTTATGGGGGTTTGAATCTTTCTTGGTCTGGATTTCATGCAAGCTCTCATAAGGAGAAAGTAAATGTATCTTTTAATTCCCTTTTAACACCCTTCCATGAGGAATCCTCGTCAGTGTCAATGCTCCGTCATGGACTTGATATAGTACAACGCAAAACGCAGTTGTTGAATCCTGGACAGACCCCTGTCATGTGGATGGACCAACCGCTTTATACTCTGACGAAGCTAATTCAGTGGAATTGGCCTGAAATTTATGGAGGAAGGTTGTAGGTCATGATGTTTGCACCATTTCATGTGGAACAGGCTTTTCTACGCCTTATTGATCAACTGTTGGATTCCAGTGGATGGATAGGCGTTGTTGCAAACTCTGGCGTTGCTACAGCATCTTCGGCAGAGGCAATCCTCAAAGTTACATCAGTTACTAAAGCTAGGACTTCACATCAGATAGTAGCTGCAGGTTTATACATTTTACTTCAAGAGGCATACAAGATAGATAACACTGGACAGCCTTTCGAAGACTGGATTAATGAGTGAGCAAGTAGTTCACCTACTTTCAAGTTCTGGTTGGTGATATTGCAACTGACTACGCTCTTACTGTCTTTCGTTCGTTCTCTTCGAGAAGGAAATTATGATGTGTTTAAAGAGTCTCTGAAACGCATGATTCGGTGGTTTTTTGTATTTGACCACACTCATTACTCGCGCTGGCTACCCATCCATGTTAAAGATCTCGAAGAATTGAACGACACCGCACTTGAAGTTGACCTTGAATTCTGCAAGGGGAACTTTGTCATTCGAAAGACTCCTAGACCGTTTTCTGCCCTCGCCGTAGATCATGGCCATGAACAAAATAATGCACTCATAAAAGGAGATGGTGGTGCTATAAGATTAGTAGAAGATCCAGCGGCACTTGGGCGGTGGTCAGTGGCAGGTCCAGAAGTGTGAAGATTAATCAAGGAATTCAGTCCTACCGAACCTGAAGATCCTAGTGATCTGCTGCATCGCGAACAATACGCATATTTTCAAACCATTTTTAGGAAAGACACTCGTAGTCTTAAAGGAAACTTTCTGGAATTTGGTAACCCCTTTTTAGAAATCACGGAAGATTTGATTACAATCGACGGTAAAATTGTCATGTGCAAAGAAGCTGTTGAAGCCCTTAATACTCTAGAAGACGATGGTACCAACGTGTACAAAACTTTTGTGGACAGACTTGTAACCAAATCAAAAACTATTTTTGATACCATAAAGAGAGTGAGTACAAAAATATTTACTGCGAAACTCGAAGCAAGCCTTAATGGTAATAAGACAAAGCAGACTGATGTACAGCTTTTCTCTAAACTGTTCATTGCTAGTCAGAACAGGGAGATGGATCTGGATTAATTTTTTTCATATGAAAATCAGTTATATCCTCCATCGCTATCTACAAACGGGGAGGTACGCACAGGAACGAATATTGAGTTGGTAAGTATCCTTGCAGATATTGCTGAGCCACTCACATTTCCTGAAAAGTGCGATGGATTTTTATATGACGACGCAGCCCTTGTTCACAGTTTGGAACCGCGATTATCCAAAACATTTTCAGAATATACAAAAAAAGATTTTAATGATTACATCGTAAGAACTGGTAATAATCTGACTGGGAGTCGTATAGATTTGGTGTGGGATACTTATGCTCTGGATAGTCTGAAAAATGGTACAAGACAGCAAAAAGGATCAGGCACGCGCTGTCAAGTACCTCCATCAGCTGAACTGCCACGCAACTGGTCAGACTTTCTGCGAAACTCAAAGAACAAGGTGGAACTTTTCAGTATGTTTGCTAATCATTCTATATGTAATATTGATGACTTTCATGTAGTCACAAATGTTGGAAAAGATATCACCTCTTCGAGAAACTACAGCTCATTGATAGTTGGAGCATCCTTTGATAAAATGGGGGAAGCGGACGGGCGTTTAATTTAACATGTACAAGATATGGCCTCTAATGGTGTCAAAAGAATCCTTTTGCGTACTGTAGATACAGACCTCGTTGTGCTGGCTATACCGTTTTTTCAGACTTTGAAATTGTGCGGACTGATTGAATGGTGGATATTTTTTGGCACCGGAAAAAATAAGCGGTACCTACCAATTCATAATATAGCAGAAAAACTAGGATCGGAAAAGGCTACTGCTCTTCGTGGATTTCGCGCTTTTACTAGCTGCGATATACTATCGTTTTTCAACACCAAAGGGAAAATATCCTATTGGAATAAGTGGAAAGCGTTCAATGAAGTTACACCTGCTTTCGTTCAGCTCTCTAGTCCTGGAACTACACTAAATCAGGAGTCTATGCGATTGTTGGAACGTTTTGTCTTGATACTGTATGATGCAGATAACGAACTAGAAAGCATTGATATAGCACGCAAGTACTTGTTCACAACTAAGAGTAAACTCTTGAAAAGTCTTCCTCCAACACTGGATGCTTTAAATTTGCATACGCTTTGTGCGATGTACCAAGGTGGTCACATTTGGGGTCAGTCTAACTGCATTATAAGTGAACTTCCCTCTTCAGGCAATTGAGGTTGGATTCATCAAAATGGAATGTGGGCCCCTCGGTGGACAACAAAACCAGCAATTTAGCAGGCTTGCCGAGAGCTTTTAAAGTGCGGGTGCAAAAGAGGATGCATAACCAGATGCAGTTGTGTATCCGCAGGAGTTCCTTGCATAATAATGTGCCCCAACTTTAAAGGTAACTGACAAAATGCGGGTTAGAAAAAAATCGAATATTAAAATGTAATATTTAAAGAAAAAGGTAAGAACAAAACAGCAGTAAAAAAACTAAAAATATAAAGGGTTGATTTAGAACCAATCTGTTTAGATCATTCCATTTTTTAAAAGAAAAAGGTGATAATCCAAACCAATAATACATCACTAAGAATTGCTAATGTAATCAATATTTTATCAAAGTAT
>JAUMHM010085210.1:0-11783 GCA_032362435.1 Melikaiella ostensackeni
GCAGTCGATAAAGAAGAAAATTTCAACCAAATTTTAAAATTTTCAAGTCGAAAAAATGAATTTTCTACAAAACAGTTAAATTTTAAATCCGGAAATGTGAATTTTCGACAAAATAGTTCATTTTGAACGATATGGTTCAAGTTCCTACGAAAATAGTTGAATGTTCAACTCAAAAAGACAATTTTTCAACCAAACAGAAGACGTTTCAATCGAAAAAAATTAATTTTCATACATAAATAGTTGGATTTTCAACAAAAATGATGAATTAAAAAAAAATCTAATAGTTGATATTTCAATCCAAAAAAATGAATTTCAACGAAATAGATGAATCCTCAATCAAAGCAGATTAATTTTTAACCAAGCAGTTGCATTTTTAACCAAAAAATATGTAAATTCTACAAAAAGAGATGAATTTTCAAACCAAAAAGACAAATCTGCAGTAAATAAAGAAGAAAATTTCAACCAAATTTTAAAATTTTCAAGTCGAAAAAATGAACTTTCTACAAAACAGTTAAATTTTAAATCCGGAAATGTGAATTTTCGACAAAATATGCCATTTTGAACGATATAGTTCAAGTTCCTACGAAAATGGTTGAATTTTCAACTCAAAAAGACAATTTTTCAACCAAACAGAAGACGTTTCGATCGAAAAAAATTAACTTTCATACAAAAATAGTTGGATTTTCAACAAAAATGATGAATTAAAAAAAAATCTAATAGTTGATATTTCAACCAAAAAGACGAATTTTCAACAAAATAGTTGAATCCTCAACCAAAGGAGATTAATTTTCAACCAAGCAGTTGCATTTTTAACCAAAAAATATGAAAATTCTACAAAAAGAGATGAATTTTCAAACCAAAAAGACAAATCTGCAGTCGATAAAGAAGAAAATTTCAACCAAATTTTAAAATTTTCAAGTCGAAAAAATGAATTTTCTACAAAACAGTTGAATTTTAAATCCGTAAATGTGAATGTTTGACAAAATAGTTTATTTTCAAGGACATAGTTGAAGTTTCTACCAAAATAGTTGAATGTTCAACCCAAAAGGCAAAAAGACAATTTTTCAATCAAACAGAAGACTTTTCAACCGAAAAAAATTAACTTTCAAACAAGAATAGTTGGATTTTCTACTAAAAAGATGAATTTTCCAAAGATTTGAAAAGTTAAATTTTCAGTTAAAAAAATTAAATTTCAACCAAGAAAACGAAGTTTTCAACAAAATAATTTAATTTTCAACCAAAGGGATGAATTTTCAACCAATAAAATGAATTTTGAACAAATAAGTTCAACTTTCAAGCAAGTATGTAGTTAAATTTCCCACCAAAAACGTGAATTCTTAACGGAAAATGTAATAGTTGAAATTGCAACCCAAAAAGATTTCAATTTTAATTAAAAAACAGTTGTATTCAACCAAAAAAGACAAATTAAAAAAAGACAATTGAATCCTTATCCAAAACGGATGAATTTTTACCCAAAGAGTTTAATATAAAACAAGACGAATAATTTTTTAGCAAAATATTGATTTTTTATTTAAAGCGATGCATTTTTAACTAAAATGATGAATCCTCAACCAGAAACGTTAAATTTCCGCTTCAAAAAATCAATTAAAAAGAAAGTGTCAACAAAATAGTTAAATTTTCAAGGATTTTCAACAGGATATTAATTTTCAACCGGAAACACAAATTTTCAACAAAATATTTGAATTTTCAACTAAAAAATATAAATATTAAACCAAAAATGCTATAGTTGAGGTTTCAGTTATAAAATTAAGTTTCAACAAAGTAGTTCAGTTTTTAACGGAAAATATGAGTTTTTAACTAAAATGATGAAGCTTCTACTGAAGAAATGAGTTATTATTAACGAAGTAGTTAAACTTTCAACCAAATAGTTCAATTTCCAACTAAAAAAGAAACAATTTCTAATTAATAACAACAATTTCCAGCCAAAAATAGAATCGATGAATTTTCAGTAATAAAATAATTTTTAACAAAAGAAAAAAACGAATTTTCTACGAAAAATAATTAAAGAATTAAGTTTCAGCTAAAACATAGTTGGATTTTTTCATTGGGTTCTATTAAATCAATTCGCATTTAACTGGAAAAACTCGAAAAAGTCAAATTTAAAAAAAATATGTGAATTTTCACCTAAAAAGATAAATTACCAACAAAAAAACGAATTTTCAACAATGCAGTTCAATTCTCAACCAAAAAGATGAATTTTTAACTGAAATGATGAATCCTGAACTGAAAAAATGAATTTTTAACAAAGTAGTTCAACATTCAACTAGATAGTTTAATTTGGAACCAAAAAACATAAATTGTCAAGAAAAAATATAATAGTTGATGTTTCAACCACAAAAGATTTTAATTTTAAATCAACCAAATGGACGAATTTTCAAAAAAAATTTATATTTCAAACCAAAAAAGAATGACTTTCTAATACCATTGTTGAATTT
The DNA here is from genome assembly GCA_032362435.1 of Melikaiella ostensackeni. Classification (NCBI taxonomy): domain Eukaryota; kingdom Metazoa; phylum Arthropoda; class Insecta; order Hymenoptera; family Cynipidae; genus Melikaiella; species Melikaiella ostensackeni. Next base: position 2,457 of record JAUMHM010085210.1, read on the forward strand.
TCAACTAATGAGTAAAATTTTTAACAAATAAAGATGAAATTTTTAGCATAATAGATGAATTTTGAATCGAAATGGATGAATTGCAACAAAATAGTTGAATTTTTGACCAATTATGGATGACTTTCTAATATAATTGTTGAATTTTTAACTAAATAATAAAATTTTCAACAAAAAAAGATAAATTTTCAACTAAAATAATGAATGGTTAATTTTTTAGTTAATAAAATTAATTTTAAAAAAACGTCTATTTAACTGTGGATATTAATTTTTTTGTTTCTACAAGTTTGTCTATACTTGGGGAAGATTTAAAACTTCCTAGGACCAAAAAGGAATGTCTCAGAAAATTCTGAATTTCAGGGCGAAAAAAATCCAATTTTCCTACATCGGTCCATAAATCTCTATGGATCTGGAAATAATTTTATTTTCCTTCAATAAGTGTTTCTTTGGATTTGCGTAGTTTAAGTTTTCGTCGAAACGCAAGGGTGATGGAACCAGGCCCTAATCTCAAAATTAAATTGCCTCATTCAACTCTATAAATAATAGAATTACATTTTTGTTTGTTAAGTAAGGCCTACTCCTGTTTTGAATTAAGTCTCTACTCGAAGTGAAAAATTGACTACTTTCAATACTTTTTGTGTAAAACGAACACTTGGGATTCTAACCCGAGCGTTAGAAAAAATCGTTTTACACAAACAGTATTGAAATGAATCAATTTTTCACTCCAAATACGGATTTATTCAAAACAGGTGTAAACCCCAAATATCTAACAAAGATATAATTCTAGTATTTATAGAATGAAATGAGACAAGTTAATTTTGAGGTTAAGGCCTGGTTCCATCGCCCTTGCGTTTCGACGAAAACTTGAACTACGTAAATCCAAAGAAACACTTCTTGAAGGAAAATAAAATAATTTCCAGAGCCATAGAGATTTATGGATCGATATAGGAAAATTGGATTTTTCCCCACCCTGAAATTCAAAATTTTCTGAAACATTCCCTGTCGACCCTAGAAAGTTTTTAATCTTCCACAAGTATAGAAATGTTTGTAGAAAGAAAAAATTAACATTCACAGTTGAATAGTCGTCTTTTTTGGTAAAAAATATTTATCTTGTTTGAAAATTGAACTATTTGGGTAAAAATTCATCCGTTTTGGTTAAGAAATCAATTGTTTAACATTTTTCTAAATATAACAAAAAAGTTTCGTTGCTTGTTAAATAATAATCGCACGAGGAAAAACGTGTCTGTTTTACTTCCTTTTATCAGCTAATTCAAACACGACATTGAAAATGTGTGTTATTTACATTTCTCAGTTTTGATAAAGCCAAAATGTTTGACTTTCGCAATCTATTTTCCTTCTTCCGTGAGTTCACCGAAAAATAAGTTTTATACAAATTAATTTTGGATATAAACGCTACTTACAATTTTGTTTTTATCTCAGTTTGAATAACATTTATGACTATAGAAAAATGATAAAAGACATATCGATTTTCTTTAGGAGAAAGCTTAAAGATTTGAATATTCAAATGAATGAATTCGGTATCAATCATTCTCAATAATTAATTTTGATCACTAATTGAAAGTTGAAAATATTAATTAAATTTTTTATTAATGAGGAAATCAAACAACTGTTGTTGAAAATAAGAAAAATGTGCGTACCTAGTAAATAATAGTTTTACACATTTATTGTGATTGTATGAAAATATTGAAGGTGCTTGATGTGATAAAGTGTGTAAACTAATAAGGTTTCCTCTTACTTAGATAAAATTGTTGATAGCGAGTCTATCGTTTAAAATTGAGGATAAATTTTTCACGGTCTTCTTCCTAATTAACCTATTTTAAAGTTAAACAGAGTTATGACACTGAAAAATATTCTTTCATCACAAATATGCTTCGTAAAAATTGTATACGAAGAAAAATTTGGTAAAATGCATTTTTCAACGGTACTTCTGCTAATGACTGTTCAGATTTTATTGAAAATTTTATACTTTTTCAGTCACAAGTTAGGGTGACCAGAGATAATTTTCGGAAAGTAGGACAACCGGTATTCAAGAAGAGGAAAAAGTAGGATATGGGCCTAGAAAAAAGAGGGAAAATGTCAGACTAAAATCTTAAACCTACTTTTCTTGAAAACATTCAATTTCAACTTTATTCTTTGAAATACATACAAAGAAAAATGTTTGCACTTTCTCATTTTACAACATCATATGACAAAAATAAAAATGAAAAGGAATCGTATAATTTGGAAAATAAAACGAAAAATAAAAAAATAAGAACCATCCTCACAATATTTTCTAAAGTTTTAAAATTCCGAAAGGGATTTGGCTTAATGGCATAAAAAAATAATAATAAAAACTATATTAAATGCAATTTCAAATGCCTGACATTCCTAAGACTTCAAGTAAAAAAATTTCATTTTCAACAAAATAGATTAATTTTTAACCACATAGTTAAATTTTTAATCCAAAAAATGAATTTTCACCCAAGAGGATTTATTTTCAATCACAACAGATGAATTTTTAACAAAGTAGTTCAACTTTTAACCAAGTAGTTGAATCTTCAACCAAACAAGATGAATTATCAACGAAGAATTTGATAACAACTAAAAAAAGTTTTTGATTTTAGACCAAAAGCAATTGAATTCAACCACGAAAGACGAATTTTCAAAAAAAAATTTGAATCCTCAACCAAAACATAATAATTTTCAATCAGACAGTTCCATTTTTGACAAAAAAGAGTAAATTTCTACCAAAAGAGATTAATTTTTGAACTTAGAAAGACGAATTTTCGACAAAATAGTTAAATTTTCAACCAAGAAGTTAAGTTTTCAACTAAAAAAATGCTTTTTCAACCTAAAATGGAATACTTTGATTTTCAGTTCAAAAATTAATTTTTAAAGTGAGTGAGTTTTTAAGCGAATAGTTCAATTTTCAACATAAAAGGACGAATTTTCAACAAAATAGTTAAATTTTCAACTAAGGAAGATTTTTCAGTAAAAAAAAATGTAACCAAACTGTTGAATTTTCAAGCTAAAAAGACTAATTCTCTACAAAATATTCAATTTTCAACAAAAAAATAATAATTTTTAACAAAATACATTAATATTCAACCAAATAGTTAAATTTTCAACCAAGAAGTTAAGTTTTCAACTAAAAAAATGCTTTTTCAACCTAAAACGGAATACTCTGATTATCAATTTAAAAATTAATTTTTAAAAACACGAATTTTTCAACAAAATATTTAAATTTTTAGCCAAAGAGGTGAATTTTCAACCAAAAAAATGAGTTTTCAAGCGAATAGTTCAATTATCAACATAAAAAGACGAATTTTCAACAAAATAGTTGAATTTTCAGCTAAGCAATATAAAATCAAACAAAGTGCTGAAATTCAAACTAAAAAGACGAATTTTCCACAAAATTTTTAGTTTCTAACCGAAGAGATGAATCTTCTACAAAAAAAATGTGTAACAAAATACATGAATTTTCAAAAAAATTATTTTCTAATCAGAAACGGATTAATTTAATTTTCAGCTGAAAATATTAATTTTCAACAAAAAAAAAAAAACAAATTTTCAAACACAATATTAAAATTTTTAAGCAAAGAGATGAATCTTTTTACGAAAAAATGAATTCTCAACCGAATAGTTCAATATTTTCAACATAAAAAGACGAATTTTCAACCAAGTAAGATTTCTCAGTCAAGAAAAAAAATTCAACCAAACTGTTGAATTTCCAAGTTAAAAAAATAAATTTGCAACCAAAAACGGAATAATTTAAATTTTAGTTGAAAAAGTTAATTTTTCTCAAAAAGAAAGAGTTCTCGAGAAAAAAATTATTTAAATTTTTAACCAAAGAGATGAATCTGCAACCAAAAAATTAATTTCGAACCGAATAATTCAATTTTCAGCATAAGAAGACGAATGTTCAACAAAATAGTTGAATTTTCAAGGCAAAAGGACGAATTTTCCACAAAATATTCAAATTTATATCCAAAGAGATGAATCTTCAACCCTAAAAATGTTTTTAACAAAATACATGAATTTCCAACAACATAGTTAAATTTTCAACTAAAAAATGATTTTCCAAACAAAAATGAAATAATTTAGTTATCAGTAAAAAAAATTATTTTACAAATACGAGTTTTTCAAAAAAAATTTTTAATTTCTAATCAAAGAGGGGTGTCTTCAACCAAAAAAATGAGTTTTTAACCAAATAGTTCAATTTCCAACATAAAAAGACGAATGTTCAACAAAATAGTTGAATTTTCAACCAAGCGAGATTTCTCATCCAGGAAAAAAAATTCAACCAAACTGTTGAAATTCAAGCTAAAAAGACGAATTTCCTACAAAATATTTAAGTTTCTAACTAAAAGATGAATCTTCAACCGAAAGAAAATAAATTTTTCAACAAAATACATGAATTTTCAACCAAATACTTTAAATTTTCAATTGAAAAAAAGATTTTTCAACCAAAAATGGAATAATTTAATTTTCAGTTGAAAAAATTAATTTTCAACAAAAAAAAACAATTTTTCAAACAAAATATTTAAATTTTTCACAAAAAAGATGAATCTTCTTACAAAAAAAATGAATTTTCAATCCAATAGTTGAATTTTCAACTAAAAGAGATGAATTTTCAACCATAAACAGAATGATTTAATTTCAGGTAAAAAAAATAGTTTTTCTCGAAAGAAAGAATTCTCGGAAAAAATATTCAAATTTTTAACCAAAGAGATGAATTTTCGACCAAAAAATTTAATTTCTAACTTAATAGTTCAATTTTCAACATAAAAAGACGAATTTTCAGCAAAATTGTTGAATTTTCAGCCAAGCAAGATTCCTCAGTCAAGAAAAAAGATTCAACCAAACTGTTGATTTTTCATGCTAAAAGGACGAATTTTCTATGAAATATTTAAATTTTTCACCACAGAGATGAATCTTCTACCAAAAAAATGAGTTTTTAACCGAAAAATTCAATTTTCAACATAAAAAGACGATTTTTCAACAAAGCAAGATTTCTCAGTCAAGAAAAAAAACTCAATCAAACTGCTGAAATTCAAGCTAAAAAGACGAATTTTCCACAAAATATTTAAGTTTATAACCAAAAAGATGAAGCTCCAACCAAAAAATAATTCTTCAACGAAATACATGAATTCTCAACCAAATACTTGAATTTTCAACCGAAAAACAAAGATTTTTCAACCAAAAATGGAATAATTTAATTTTCAGTTGAAAAATTTTTTTCAACAAAAAAAACAACAAATTTTCAAACAAAATAATCAAATTCTTACACAAAAGGTGAATCTTCTTCTTAAAAAAAAAATGAATTTTCAACCGAATAGTTCAATATTTTCAACATAAAAAGACGAATTTTCAACAAATAGTGGAATTTTCAACCAAAAAAAAATTAATTTTCAACCGGATAGTTGAATTTTCAACTAAAAAAATCAATTTTCAGCCAAAAACGAAATAATTTAGATTTCAGTTAAGAAATTAATTTTTTACAAAAAAAAAGAATTCTTGAAAAAAATATTAAAATATTTAACCAAAGAGATGAATCTTCAACCAAAAAAAATAATTTTGAACCGAATAGTTCAATTTTCAACATAAAAAGACAAATTTCCAACAAAATAGTTGAATTTTCAACCAAGCAAGATTTCTCAGTCAAGAAAAAAGATTCAACCAGACTGTCGAATTTTCAAACTAAAAGGACGAATTTTCCATAAAATATTTAAATTTTTAACCAAAGAGATGAATCTTCAACCAAAGAAATGAATTTTTAGCAAAGTACATGAATTTTGAACCAAATAGTTAAATTTTTTACTGAAAAAAATAATTTTTCAACAAAAAACGGAATAATTTAATTTTCATTTAAATAAATTGATTTTTAACAAAGAATTATAATTTTTAAAAAAATTTTAATTTCTCACCATACAGATGAATCTTGAACCAAGAAAATCAATTTTCAACCAAAAACGGAACGATTTAATCATAAGCTAAAAAAATTAAGTTTCAACAAAAAAAAAAACGAGTTTTTAACTAAAATAAAACGAATTTTCAACGAAACGCTTGAATTTTGGTCACAAAAATATGAGTTTTCAACAAAAAAGATAACTTTTAACCAAATAGTTGAATTCTATACCGAAATAGTTGAATTTTCAACAAAAAAGTTGAATTTTCAACCAAGAAAGATTTTTCAGTCAAGAAGAGAAAAATTTCATCCGAACAAAATTGTTGAATTTTTAATTAAAAAAGATCAATTTTGAACAAAAAATTGAATAATTAAATTTTCATTAAAAAAATTAATTTTCAACAAAAAAACGAAGCATCATCAAAATAGTTAAATCTTCAACCAAAGAGATGAATCTTCAGCAAAAAGAAATTATTTTTAACAAAGTAGTTTAACTTTTAACCAAGTAGTTGAATTTTCAACGAAACAAGATGAATTCTCAACGTAAAATGTAATTGTCAATATCTCAACAGAAAAAGTTTTTTATTTTAGATAAAAAACAGTTGAATTCAACCACAAAGGACGAATTTTTAAAGATGTTGAATCCCCAACCAAGAAAGATTTTGCAGTCAAGAAGAAAAAAAACTTCAAACAAATTGTTGGAATTTCAAATCAAAAAGACGAATTCTCTACAAAACACATGACTTTTCAACAAAAAAGGTAAACTTTAACCAAATATTTTAATTTGCAACCGAAATAGCTCAATTTAGAACCCAGAAAGACGAATTTTCGACAAAACAATTAAATTTTTAACCAAAAAGGATGACTTTTTAACAGAATTGTTGAACTCCTAACAAAATGATTAAACATTCAACCAAATAATAAAATTTTCAACCAAGAAAGACGAATTTTCAACCAAAAATATAATGATAGGCTTTTAATCGAAAAGAATGAATTTTCAACCAAAATTAGTTGGATTTTTTTATTGGGCTGTATTAATCCAGCTTACCTTTGAGTGAAAAAACGAGAAAAGTGGAAAAGATGGGAACAGATTAGTTAAGAAAACTGGAAATTTTTTTTTATAAAATAAAGTTAGTTTTCTACAGCACACTTTTTCCTTTCGGACTACACAAAGTGTTCCGGATGACGCAATATTTTAGGCCCGGATATTTTATTATTTTCCATCACTTTGAATTTTAAAACTATAATTCCAAGGAAGTTTATCCATTTATCCATCTCCTTATAACACCAAATTCGGCTTTTAATGATCAGCAAATCGTGCATCATAATAATCAGATTCTCAAGATTCATCTCTTTTGGTACAAATTTCATCTTTTTTGGTTAAAAATGCAACTGTTTTGTTCAAAATTAATCTTTTTTGGTTGAGAAATTAATTATTTTGTTGAAAATTCGTCTTTTTGTTTGAATTCAACTGCTTCTGATTCAAAATTTAAATCTTTTTTGGTTGAAAATACAATTACTTGGTTGAAAGTTAAACAACTTTGTTAAAAATTAATTTTTTAGTTGAAGATGCATCATTTCATTTGAAAAATGATCTCTTTGGTTAAAAATTCATCTATATCTATATGTTGAAAGTTTGACTTTTTGGTTGAATTCAACTGTTTTTCATTTAAAACTACAATATTATTATTTTAGAATATCCACTATCACATTTTTCGTTGAAAATTCGTTTTTTAAAAATGAAAATTAATTTTTTTGACTGAAAATTCAATTATTCTAGTTTTGGTTAAAAAATCATATTAGTAATAAGAAATTGTTTTCATTTGGTTGAAAATTCAACTGTTGGTGTGAAAATTGAACTACTTTGTCAAACGTTCGTTTTTCTTTTCGTTGATCTATATTAGTAGAAAATTCATGTATTTTGCTGAAAATTCGTCTCTTATAACAGAAAATTAATCTTCTTTGTTTAAATTCATCTGTTGGCTTGAGACTTTGACTATTTTGATGAAAATTTGTTTGTTTTTTTTTTTTTGTAAAAAATTATTCCCCTTGTTTGAAAATTAATCTCTTGGAATAAAATGTCATCCGTTTTGGTTGAGGATTCAACTACTTTTTTGAAAATTTCGTCTTTTTTGGTTGCCTTCAAATGTTTCTAATTCAAAATTGAAGTCTTTTTTGTTGTAATATCAACCATTACATTTTTCGGTAAGAATTCATTTTTTTTTTTTTGGTGAAAATTTAACTACTTGACTGAAAGTTGAACTACATTATTTAAAATTCATTTTTATGGCTAGACTCATCTCTACGGCTGAAAATTTAATTATTTGTTGCGAAAATTGTTATTTTTCGTGGAAAATTAATTTTTTTGATTGAAAATTTAACTATTCCATTTCTTGTTGAAAATATACCTTTCTCAGTAGAAAATTCAACTATTTGGTTTGAAACTCATGTGTTTTGTTGAAATTCGTCTTCTTTGATAGAAACTTAATCTTCTTGGTTCAAAGTCCGTCTTTTTTGTTGAAGATGCCAACTATTATATTTTTCGTTGAGAATTCATATTTTTTGGTTGTAAATTCAAGTATTTGGCTGAAAGTTGCAGTCCTTCGTTAAAAAATATTTTTTTCGGTTGAGGATTCATCAGTTTAGTTCAAAATTTATCTCTTTAATTGAACATTCAACTATTTTAATAATAGATTTAATGCTTTCACGATGATTCATTGTGATGAAAGGAGGTATTTCGGGTTTCAATCGTGTGCAAAAATACGAATAGTCTCGTCGGCAAGTTTCGTAGTTTTGCACACGATTGAAACCCGAAACACCTCCTTTCATCATTCAACTATTTTGTTGAAAATTCGTTTTTTTCTTGGTTGAAAATTAATTTTTATCAATGAAAATTCAACTATTCCCTTTTTCGTTGAAAATTGATTTTCTTAGATGAAAATTAAACTATTTGGTTGAAAATTTGTGTATTTTCTTGGAAATTCGTCTTTTCTGGTAGAAAAATTAATCCTCTTGGTTCGAAATTTCTCTTTTTGGTTGAAAAATTAACGATTTAGTTGAAAGTTGCAATCTTTTGTTCGAAAATAATTTTTTTGGTTGAGGATTCATCATATTAGTTTCAAATTTATCTCTTTAATTAAAAATTCAACTATTTTGTTGCAAATTTTTTTTTTTGGTTGAAAATTAATTTTTATCACTAAAAATTGAAAAATTCGGTTGAAAATTTGTGTATTTTGTTGAAAATGCGTCTTCTTTGGTAGAAAATTAATCCTCTTGGTTGAAAATTCAACAACTTGGTTGAAAGTTGCAATCTTTTGTTCAAAAATAATTTTTTTGGTTGAGGATTCATCATATTGGTTCCAAATTTATCTCTTTAATTAAAAATTTAACTATTTTGTTGAAAATTTGTTTTTTTGTGGTTA
>JAUMHM010085211.1:0-11782 GCA_032362435.1 Melikaiella ostensackeni
AATAATCCAAATCAAATAGCCATTTCAAGTTTCATTCCAGACGAACAACAAATGTTTACATGAAGCGTATCGTTTCGTGCACGATCTTGCCTCTGCGCTCTTCAGTAGGAGAAAGCAAGATCTTCTCAGGGTGTCGAGACGCGTAACGTATAACAAATTCAGTTATATTGACCAAAACGACTCTTTCGAGTAGAGAAAATGGCCAAGCCAACTTGTAGAGCCGATACCCCCATTATACTGACTTCGGTGGGCCTTATCTTGGGACGCTTTGAGTTTTGGGCTTTGTGTCCATTAAGACATTTGTTCAGAATGACGAGGCACGTAACATATAAAAAATTCAGTCAAATTAACGGAAACCACTTTTCCCACAGGCGTGTTACGGGGTCCTTTATCTGCTGTGGCTTCCTTGAATTGGTGGCGTGAATCGAGAAGCATTCTTATGAAATTATTTATTGGAAGTGTTAATTGATAAGTTTAAAATTACAAAATATTGATGAAAAAATAGATGAAGCTCGATTTTCACCCCTTCTTTCTTAAATCTTCGTTACGTTTTTCGTGAGTTTGATAGTTATTTCGTGCTTGCTCATGTTAAATGTCTTTTGTTTGATAGAAACGGATGGAAGTCGAGAACGTGACCTTCAGGGGACCCTAACCCTAATTTGAATTTCTCAATATATCTGTTTAGAAAAAAGATTGCATAATTTAAATAACCCGAAATGTAACAATGGCGATCCAAGAGTGACTCGAAAGGTTTTTCTCTTGAACGCATTTTCAAATTTGAACATTTTAATACGTGTATATCGTGTCGTCCGGAATGCCTGGTACAATGGTAGCGTCATGACGCGCGATAAAAGAATAAGGGTCTAACAAAGAATTTCGTACTGAGTACGTAATACTAGCGCATGAGTTTGAAATTCTAAATAATTTTGAAGTGTTTTGAATGTTACTCTTTTTAATTTAAACTAACAATGTCAGATTAAAATAAAAGCGTTTTCGAATCCCTAATTAATACAATAAAGCAGTCTACTGCAGCGGTATATAATACTGAGGGGAGATTCTTAAATCCAAGCCCATTTAATATAACGGTTAGGGATTTTGAGGTATATATGCCACCAAATGGATAAGTGAAGATGCGCAATCAAATAGGGAGGAGTTTCTGGAAAGTAATTCGGATATTGAGGACGGCCTATATATACTAGGATGGCAGGACTTAGCCAAAAAGTTAAATTCGCTTAAATCGACCTTAGATAAGGTTATAAAAAAACAAGCACGCGTAGTTGCTACGGTGAAGCAAAATAAGACTAAATTGGGGAACTTATGCCCTGGTGGTGATTCTATACGACACAACGTAGAAAAAAAATTGAATCAAATCAGCGAAAAATATTCGAAAACAATCAGAGCAGTACAAACTCTCGTCTAAATTAAATGAGAAACATGTGCTAAATATCGATAGGCACGTGGATTTTCTACGTGAGGAGACTGAGGAGATCCTGATTACTAATGACAATCTCATTTTTAACAAAGTGCAGAATAAATGCAGACTCTGCGACATCGAACAATTTCAAAATAATTTGCTAGACAGATAAGAACGAAAAGTCACAACCTGCGGGAAAAAGGCTTGACTTGAAAATTTGCTGATTCCAAAATTTTTGGGAAATGGAACCGAAAGATCTGAGCAGTTCTTGAAAGATTTAGATGTTGATATCAACCCGGTTGATGTCAGTAGATTACATTATAATTCAGTTATGTAATCTTATTCTGTTTAGATGGCATTGCAAGAGAGTGGTGGAACTTAATATCTTCGGGTAGAGATGACGTCAAATCTTTGAAGATTGAATTCATAAAAATAATTTTGAATGAAAATATCTAACACCAGGTCAGTCGGGAAGTCGAATTTGGGTGGTATGACCCTCGTAGTAAGATTACGCGGGCGGCTCAAGCTATAAAAATTACTACTAATGCTAGAGATCTAATTCCACCACCCTCAGATTCAGAGATTGTTAACAAATTGTCAAGACATTTCACCGAAGGCATAAAAACAGCTCGTTTGATCAGGAGCGTTGATGATTTTGAAGGACTTATTGTATTGTTAGGAATCTTTGATTAAAGTCAGCCCGTTAATGTCGATAATAACCGTGACCAATTTTATCCTTTAAACTTCGAATTTCCTACGAATCCCTTGAGTGAAAGCAACCAGCGTGCCAATTACAGGCGATATGAAGAAAGGAACTAGGGGGTTAAAATCCTGGCTGGCGAGCCCTTGGTTATGATGGGCAGCAGTATGGCAATACTTTCAATCAAAACCGTAGCAGGAACCAGAACCATAGCAATTTCAAGCAAGGCCAATACAGCGAAAATCAAAACCCACCACAAAATCAAACTTCACAGCGCCACAAGAATTCAACAGCGCAAATCCAAATCTTGTGGAATTCCAATCTTCCGGTTATCACATGCCTTCGAATAATATTAGTAAGCAACCTTCTGATCGACCACAAGAATCTAGTGATAACAGAAGTCAACTTACTAATAATCACTGCAATAAAAGTAAGTTTATATCTCATGTGCAGGCTAATGCATTTCTACTCAATTCTTATGGATTGGGTAAGAATAGTTTTCGCTCATGCAATTTAATTTACAAAATAAAATAGTAAAAGCCCCAACCGATACAGGCAGTGAGGTCAAGTGTATTTTTGAATCATTCTATATGAACAATTATGTCAATTCTAAAGAATGTGAAAAGCTCGTAGTTGTTGGCATGTCAATTATTGGCGCTACAGATTCTAGGCTCGTTAGAAATAAAACTCAATTATATGCGAACTTTTCTCTCGAACAATCATGTAAGAATGGGAAAAATGTAAATAATATGGAACCAGAAAAATATAAACATTTATTCATTTAGAAGAATAATTAATAATAAGTCGAAGTAGACGCGAGTTAGATAGAAAATTTGCAGAAACCAAAAGTACATTTAGTATATTGTGAGAAGCTCAATCAATATTTAGGGCATCATAAAGAAGACTGGAAGACTGAATTATGCAATCAGAATGTGAAGGGTGCTTGGATAATACTATGGGATAGCATCCTCAAAAGTGTATCTTAAGTGCGCGGTACTGCGACAGTAGGAAAAAAGGCTGGAAATACTTGGTGGAATGATGAAATCCACGTGGATGTCAACGAGAAAAAGCAAGCGTACTCGAGAATTTTGAATAGTAAAAGTCCTATCCATGAGGAAAGGACTAGATTAGAAAATGATTATAGGGGTAGCAACAGAAAAAAACAAGATACTAGTCAAGGAAAGCAAGGATAGAATCAAAGCGGACGGAAATAAAAAAATGAAAAATGATTTTGAAGGAAATTAGAAATTATTTTGGAAATGGGTTGAAAAGATTAGGAGAGGAAGTACTAGCACTGAGGTAGTCGGAATGGAGGGTGGTCATGGGAATAACTAAAGAGAGGATCTGGGAAGCTCAATGTGGATTTATGCCAGGGAGATCATGCGCGGATCAGATATTTAGCTTGAGACAGATCATAGAAAAGAGTTTGAGAGTAAACAAAAAAGTTTTCTGTGCATTCGTTGATCTGGAAAAAGCTTTCGATAAGGTGAATAGATCTAAACTTTGGGGAGTCCTGAAAGAGTATGGAGTGAATGGTTGGCTTCTAAGAGCAATAAAAGCAATATATAGTGGTAGTCAAGCGAGTGTAAGAGTGAATGGGCAACTGAGCGATTAGTTTGATATTAAGCAGGGCGTTAGGCAAGGCTGCGTTATGTCCTCCTGGATGTTCAAATTATACATGGGCAAATGTCTAAGAATAGCTTTCTTAGACGAAGAAGGTGTTGATCTCGGGACAGTGAAAGTACGTGGACTGGCGTTTGCAGCGATAAGATTGTTACGGCAGAATCAGTCGACGATTTGCAGAGAATGATGAGCAGACCGGATACCAGCATGAAGAGTATGTAAGATGTAGTATGATGTAGAAGAAGATAGAAGATAGAAGGTGTAGAAAGATTAACGCAAATAAAACAATAATTATCGTCTTTGAAAGAAGGGGTGAGAAAACAGTAGGAAACATTGCCTGAAACGAGGAGAGGATAGAACAAGTTCATGAATTCGTGTATTTTGGAAGTTTATTCACTGCTGATGGAAAAATAGATGTAGAAATATCCCAGACATATAAACGAGGGTAGAAAGATTTTTGGCAGTGTACAAGCTATTACTAGAAGTAAAAGTGTAACGAATAAAGCTAAAATTGCAATATATAATTCTGTGATTACACCCACTGTGCTGTATGATTTAACGAAGAAAGAATGGTTGGAATGTGCTTTTTTAGAGCACCAAAAAAAGAAGATTTAGATCGTTCTCCCATGTTTGAACGTCTATGACAATAAGCGATTTAATTATCAGTGTGGACTGAAAGAAAAAGATCCTTGGCTAGTTCTAAGGCCTGAAGCGCTTCTGTCGGATCTCGCGTTTCGCGCTCGATAATGTATTTATCTCGCGCTTCGCGCTCGGTCTTTGTACATCCCCCACATTTGTGCCTAGGCTTCTTTGAATTAAAGGTCAAACCACTGAGAACTAATTTGGTAAATTTGAATTCCCTCTTATTAAAACACCTTCGGGTTCAACGAATACATTCTCATCACGTATCTCGCGCTTCGCATAAGATTAAAGTATGTCCAAGGAGCAAAAACGTCTACACTATACTCATCTCGCGTAACCTGGACAGCCTCGGGTCTTGTCGGCCAAATAATGGACACTATAATAATCTAGTTTCAACCGGCTTTAACGCGGCGAGTGTATGTTAAATCTACTATATTAATTCTATGTTACATTCATTTTTTGACTAGCTTCTCAGACTGCTTATTTAGATATTGTAAATTAGAGTACGAATTTCATTCTTTATCATTATTTTAATGTTTATTGCTTGTTTGACATTATTCTTCATTCGTAGTAATTTATGGCTGAAAGCTCAATATTAGAGTCAGAAGGCTCCCTCACAGACAGGCAGACCGACAGACAGGCATATATTATCCCAAAAACCATTTTTTTTACTCAGGGGGTCTCAAAACGTCGAGAATTGACGAAAAATAGATAGGTCGGAATTCGCATGAATCTGAAACCTTCCATCATAAATAATGAGAATATAAAAATTAAATTCGTTAAGAATAGATAATGGTTTATTGTCTGAATAAATATAACAAAGTTTATCTTTACAAGTAGGAGGGGGCATATTTCGTCTGTACATAAAGCGATATCAGAAAATCAGCTCAAACTCATTCAACTTTCAATATGGTATCCATAAGAACTGTTATTGTCTTCTTGATAGTGTGCATTATTGCATTATCTCATCTATCCAGTTATGACGCCAAATTATTCAAAAGCCCCGGCAACAGTGGCGGCAGCAGCAGTAAGCCGGACAAGCCAAAAAAGCCGAAGCCTTCGCGGCCTCCCAGAAAACGTGATAACGATGACCCCTTCAAAAGGCATAAACCGATACGCTTTAATCCTCCAAAATTCCCGGTTTGCCATAAACCAGTGTGTCCATAGTTATCAGCTTTTCGATTGCAGTAGTAAGTCAACATTTTAATTATCTTTTACTTTTGCATATAACACCATTTTAGATACATAGAGATGAGATATTAATTTTATAAATTAAACTTATTTCGACATATAACAATCAGAATTTTCATGGAATAAATGTATGAGTTAAGGAATTTCAAAGTCGTACATTTTATAATGTATATACTTTGATAAAAAGAAAATATAGTGTAATTATGGTTTAATACACTCATTACACAAATATAATTAAAACTGTATGCTTTTATTTTTCTCACCATTGTATCTGGCAAGATTGTAAAAGAATAATTCTTTTTCAGAATAATTGACACCTCCTTCGTAAGACCTTTCACAAATTGAATCAATTTGAGCTATTGGAGAGAAATGGACAAAGAAAACTGTTCTTCATCACTGTATCTTTGAATATCATGATTGTTAATTATTGTATTAATAATTACAATGTAATTGTGATTTACATATTTCAATGCAATCTGAATGAAGCTCGATGTGAACTTTTATTTTAGTGTCTCCTAACATTTACCGTAGTAAGAAATATATTTTTCAATGTAAATTACAATAAAATAACTTTAAATACCAGCAAAATGACTTTCCAACATGTCGAAAAATGCCTAATAGAAAATTTCATAGTATATACCTAGTGGTCTTAAAAATCATATTAAAAAGTACAATTTCTATCACTATTACTCTAATTTAATATACACTCAACAATATATATTCAAATAGAAGTTTCCATGACAATATTTCTGTGGTTACGTCAATATATAAACGGCAAACATTTGACTACTAGGAATAGCATTTTTGGGTCTAGTTTTGGCGTAAAATTAGAGAAAAAACATTATCACTACTCGTTTCTTTAAGTTAAAAAAATAATAATTAGGAACTTTCTTTGCAAACTAAGTAAGAAAATATTAATATAAACTTTGCTTGTTTCAACTAGTATCCATCGTTGTAACTGTTAATAACTTTCATATTTCTAAATGAAAGTGAATTCATGTACGATAGAAATGTGAATTTACACACCATTTTTTGTATCACTGTCATTAAAATTCAAAGCCTCAGCAGAGATAACGTTGGATCAAGAAAACATGGACATGATTTTGATTTGAATGATGTTAAACTTTTCTATCGTAAAAGACATCAGAAAAACAGAGAATTTATGGAAATGTTATATGTCGAGAGGAAGCGAAATAATGCGGTTAATTTGAAAAACAGATCTTTTCAAATATAATAAAGCTTCTGATAGACTGACAGAGTTTTTATGAAGACGCAAGACTTTCTCCAAACTTTGTGGGCATTTAAAAAAATTTCAATAATAATTTTTATAAAAAGTTCTAAAATATAAATATTTTGCCAAAAAAATACTTCAATTTTCACTATAAAGACGTATATTTAATGTTAAGAAAATTGTTGAAATTGTTCACCCTTAGTGACCTTTAAACTTTTCCTCATGAGTAGATCTAAATTGCGCCTCGGCTTCGCAACATATTGGGTATGTGAAGTAAATTTTTGTCGTCAAAATGACGTGAAAGATGACAAAGATATGCTTCAAATGACCCCAAAATGGAGGGCTTTTTTAAAATCATTATGGAGATATTGCGAAAGCAGTCAAAACGATTATTTTTTACGTTGAATTTCCGTACACAGAAAATAGCTAAGCTCATTTTGAGTCGGATATTGACCCTTAATTGAGATACAGCATTTTTTAGTGAAAAGGGATTTAAATTAAGTTGTTAAACAAAAGAAAATTACTGAAGTTGCCCCGGCAACTATTAAAGTAAAACCTGAAAAAACTAAACGCAGAAAAAGTAAGTGTAGTTCTTTGCTGTGTAATATCTCAAGGAAATTTTATTAATTTTTCCCTAGAAACAGCCAGAGTCTTAGCTTAGGATAAAAAAGCTGTAAAAATTTAAAAAAATTGTTTATACCTACTTCCGGCAGTCATAATTTAACAAAACATTAAAATTTTAGGAAATTCCGTCACGCAATTCTTTAGATATTACATGGAGGGGTTAACTATTTTTGTAATCTGATATACAATACATCTCCCATAAAATCGTGTAAAATCCTTTTGAATCATTTAAAAAACCTTAAAAGCTTTGAAATCCGTTGAAATCCCTTAGAAACCCTGAGATCTGTTGAGATCCTTTAAAAAATCCTGGAAATCTCGTCAATCTTGACCACTGACATTTTATTTGATGTCATTTATTCCCTAAAGTTCTCTAGAAATCCGTTGGAATCCCTTGAAATCTTTTAAATATCATTGATATCCTGGATAGCGACCATAGGGAATCGCTTAAATTCTCAAAATAAAAAATTGTTGACCTCATTGCCACACCGTACGACTTCTTTTCATTTAAATAAGTCATGTATATTTTTTATTGATTATAACACGTAGCAACTTTTTAGCACTAGCCATTTTCGATTTTCAAAATTTTGTATTTTCAGCCCATCCTATTTTTAATGGTCTTAAAGCTTATCTCGGAAAATCTGGTCTTTACAATTATTGCTTTTTGAGCATTTGTTATGTATTTAATTTATGACCAACAAAAGTTTATAGAAAAAGGTGGGTCGTTATCAACTGAAAATTTTTTTAGTAATATATATAATATAATAAGTAATTTTATAATATATAATTTCTATAATTTTTTAAGTGAGGCTACTAATTTTTAAAGATAATAATAAATAACAAAATATAAATTAAATAAGAATCAAAAGTCGCGATAGCGAATTGCCGCCATGTACAAAAAAAAAGCTACGGAGAATCCATATCTGCATATATAAATCATTTATTTAGGACCTTTTTTTATTACTTCTTTTGTCAGTGAGTGAAGTAATACGGTAATCTCCAAAAAAGGCTTTTCTTGAAAAGTTAAGACGCTTTTCGGCTTTTTCAAAATTACGCTCAAATAATTAAGTTTGACCGCTAGAAGACATACATAAAATGATTCTAAGTGCTGCCTCAAAAATGTTTATGTCGAAAATATGAAAAAAATTCGAAAAATGATCTTCTCTGAATGAATTTTTTTTTATTCGTAGCAACAAGTAAATAAAAAAATATTTTCACTATCCTCTATTCCATCTATTAGAGTTACAAGAAAGAAATTACAACCTAAAATTAATATCAGAACAGTCTTTTTGCTTGCTATTGTACTCAAAAAAGAATTAAAATGTCAAAATTTTCTAGACGCGAAAAATTATCCCAGAAAATCGTCATTGTTGACATTTTATCGTCGTAAGATGAATAACTGTGACAAAATACATGGAAAATGATCGAAATCAAGAGTGTTATATGATTTTTGTGTCTTCGATAATTTACTTATTCATGAAACATGTTCGTGCCAGTAACTTCAGCGAAGGTGTACACCTGACTTCACAAGTTTTATGTTACTTTATTCATAATTGTAACAGTATTACTTGTGATTTACCACCAAAATTTTTTAATAATAAATGTCTTTTCATGTGTAGAAACTGCATCACTTGGCCCTATTAAAAGTACGGTTCTAGTCGAGATAGCTAGTCGGGCTATGTTTTTATAATGTTCCTAGTCGGGGACTGGTCGGTGGCTGGTTGGGTATAGTATTTTTTGGTCCAAATTCTTAGTTGGCTTCTAGGTGGGTTCTGGTCGGGCTGTTCTTGTGCTAAAGTTTCTGGCAGGGCTTTATTATAATATTATACTATTTTTGTCAAAATTTCTTGCGGATATATTGATTTTGCGCAATTTTTTATCAATAATTTTATATGGATACTGATTCGAGTTACTTTATTTTCAAAATTCTCTATGGGTACTCCGACTATTTTTTTCTTAAAACTCCTAGGTTAGTCTTGATCGGATACTAATCGGGTTCCAGTGGGACTCTCGTCGGACTATAACTTTGTTATGCACTTAACCTTATTTAATTTCTCTGACGCATATATGAATATGGTTTCATATAACATATTCTTACTAATTGTTAATACGGTATATACCTGTGATTAGAGTGTTAGATAAAAAAAAAATACCGACGATTTTTTTGCCCAACTCACGTCCACGTGAAATGAGATATCGAGTTGAAAGTTTGTAAAATTAAATAACAATGACTATGGATCGTTTATCCGGCCTTACGATCTATCGTGTTTTCAGGTACGAATAGTTGGTTTGAAGGAAAACAGCGTTTGGCGCTCAGAAAAGCATTATCTTGAAATCGCACATTAAATTTGAAGGTGTGAAATTTTGACCTAAAACTGGATCAAAGCGTTGAACAATGAAAAAATAATTAAAATCTACACAGGAAGATGTGAATGTTGTTTTAATTTTCAAAGTAGTAGTTATGTACTTGTCAAATGTTTCTCCATTGTGAAATGCTTTGATTCACTTTTGGATTAAAATTTGACACCTTGAAATTTTATAGTGTATTTATAATGGCGGTAATTAGAGAATGGTTTTGTTTATAGACATGACGCTTGATAAAAGCCGCCCCTGAATAGATTACTGCCTAAGGATTTTCTATTCTATATGTCGTAGTATATACGTAAAAGAACGAATGTTGTCATATAATAAAGTATATAAACATATGCTCATTGAAGTTTGAACAAAGATTTCGGTGGAACAGACTTTTATTGATTGAACGTTATCTCTGCCGACTGCCGAGGTTTCAACTGTTTGTTTCTAAATTATTTTCAAGAGAATTTTTTCATAATTTTTTAACATTTTTACCTAGATGGGAGGATGTAAAAGGGGTTCCGACCCCCTACCCATCTCCATACTATTGATTTAATTGAATATTCAATGAATAAATAAGTAATATCCAAAAAGTTAAAAAAATTATTGGTTATTCCGATAGGATATATCCACCGTAAAATTGAGATGTTATGTTCTGTGAACCAGGATTTCAAAAATTAACATCTAGATTATTGTTGGGCTTAATATCTCAATATTTAACCTCACAGAGTTATTACAGAAGTCGGATTTCAAAACTCCACGACACTTCCAGGTTTTGTAGGTCAACTTTTGAAAAATTGCCAGGACAACTTTTTCAAAAATTCGATTCAAAATTTAAACTCAAATCAATTTCAAGGCATTGTAATGTGTACAATATAATTTGCAGAAAAATTCTTGTACCTAAAATTATTAATCAATGCAAATTTAAAAGGCTCTTTGACTATTATTTCATTTCTAACAAAGCGTTTTATACAGTAAAAAAGGAATAATATGTTATAGTAAGAAGAGTAACAGGTAATACGCGTAATACGCTTTTTATTATATTCGTGTATTTATATTCGGATTATAAATAAGAAACATTTATATATAGTTGAAATTTCTATTATAAATATGCTCAGAATTTGGTGTAGTATCTATTAGTTTTATAAAATTTTGAACAAAGTTTAATGATTAATCTAATAAACCTTCAAATCTCATTAACAGATGATAAAATCTTCGATACTGACTAAAATAACACTGGTCGGAAAAATTTCACTTACGTATCTGTAGAATAAAACACATCATTTCCGAATAACTTTTTTGCGTTGAATTCGAGTTTGGGGCCCTTTTTGTAATATCAGCTCTTATTTAATAGTTACATGAATCTTAATTTCATTGCAATATTTTATAGTGATTTTTAAATCATATTGAAAATGATGTAGATAATGTTCTTTCATTTTTAATTGAGACATGATTTTGGTGCGTTTTTCAACGCTAAATCTAGAAACCACTATAATATTATGGATCTTGCACGAGGTAGTTGAAGACGTCATCTACGGAAAATTTTGAAAAATTTACGGTATGAAGATTACCAAAACCAATTCAGATGGTGAGTTGACGATCTGGGTGCACTGGATCGAGCACGAGGTAGCTGAAGACGTAATCTGCGGAAACTTTTAAAAAATGTAAGGTTTGAAGATTACCAAAACTACTGCAAATGAAGAGTTGACGACGTGGGTGCACCGGATTATGCACGAGGTAGCTTAACCCTTTGCAGCACGGTGGTAAAACGTTCTTACCACCTAGAATTTTACAATTTCCTTCATTTTTCAAGTCCTTGTGACATGACTTTTATAATACTATATTAAAATTTACTATATGTACATGTTGGACATTCAATATTTTTGATTTACTATCGAATGTTTTCTATCAATTTGTTAATATCAATAAACAAACAGTAAAAAAAGTCAGTTTTTGCAAAGAAAATTCATTATATCAAAAAGTTTCCAACCGATTAATATGAAAATTT